>VYXC01001152.1:216343-479268 GCA_013397175.1 Platysteira castanea | reverse complement strand
TGGCTTTACTTCTGCAAACAAGAGGCCCTAGCCTGGGCAAATGGAGTTCATAGGAGGTATTGTCTTCCTCACAACAATACTCAGCACTTAGTCTATGTGTTTTCAAACTATCATGTTAAATCCAGTTAATCCTTTAGACATCCCTGAAGTTTGACAAAAAATGTTTTAACTCCTTTCTAAAGACTGGGAAACGAGATGGAGGCCAAAGATTTTAAGTTTGTGTGTCTTAATTGGTATATCTAGATTCAGATGTCCAGAGCCAGTTGAAGGCTACAAGAGAAAGCTATTACTGATTTTTTTTCCCCATAGTTATGCTTAGATGGTTTATCCTTAGAATTCTGGTTTGAAAGTTTTGACCTAAGCAGCTTGCTCAGTGCAAATGATGTGATTCAGGAAGTGAAATGGTGTAGAAGCACCAGAGGCAGTAGCTTCTGTTCAAATGGTGCCATTTCTCTAGCTCTGGCAGGATTATGTAGTAGGAGTGCTGGAGTGCGATAGGACTATGCAGTAGGAGTGCAGTCTAAGTAATATCTGATTTTATAGAATATTTCCGTTTGGAAGAAATGAGTATTCTGTGCAAGAGGTATGCAAACGAACAGAGGACATGAGGAAATAAGCTCAGCCTGCATGCACAAAGCCAGGAAGATCATATTTGAAAAGAACTGCATCAGTTATGGAATGGGGTGCAGTGCATCCATGCTTGGCTCAGTCCCTTCCCCTCATCAGCATTAGAACAGCGGTATCGGGGCCCATAAACCATCAAGTTTATGGACCCTGACACTGTCCACAGCCTTCCCAAATATAAAACCCATTTCTTAGTCTTATCCTCTGCAACATACAGTAGTAACTGAAACATGTTTGCCTGTCCCAATACACTGAGTGTAGAGTGGTCTCCTGGAAGACAAGCCACAGGGAATTTAGGGATTTTCAGTTCTAAACCACTATGTGATAATAGTGATACAGTGACCAATAATGTCCTGCATGCTTTAGCTCTAACTGCTCATACGCATTGTGCCAGTGGTGATTCCAGATTTGTTCTCAGATTACTGAACAGAGTCTTGCAGAAAAGGAAGACTGGAAATTGATTTGGAGGTATTGAATGCCTGCCATTTTCTCCTTCTATGGCTGGGACTGGCAGCCCCATTCCCCTTCTCTGCCAGGGCGGTTTGTGGTTGGACAGAGCAGAGACCAAGAAGTGTCTGTGTGTCTCCACTCTGCCTATCAGCCAGTAGATAAGCTGACCATGCCCAAGGCCAGGGTTCCTTTTGAGGCCAGTTAAAGCATTTGGGTTTCTTTTGCTTTGATCTGTAAACAATGTATGTAATTATCTGTAAATAAGGTCATTGCACACTGTAATTGTTAGCTTGTAATTAGAGCTAGACCCTCACATCATGCAACAAACAGTAACAGAGCCTGAGTCACTGAGAGCAGATACCCAGGCTCCTGTGGGTCCTGCCACATCCAGGAGCTTTCCATTGCTTCTCACATATCCTGATAATATCCCTTGAACTTTTCCCAGTGCAATGTGCACACCAGGACTGGGCTGTACAGAAGGGGCAGAATTTTTCTGCAGCTATGCTTCTAGCAAATGATATTGTCAGCATGAACATCAAAACAAAGCACCCCACCAAAAAAAGAACAAAGCTTAGTCCTGTAGCTTTTTTTTTTTTCAGGTTTTGGTTTGTTGTTTTTTTAAGCCCACAAAACATCCACTTGTAATAGCTATCAGGCTCCACAGAGTGGAGCAGGCTTAATAAAAATCAGTAATTCTTCTGTCTTACCTCTTCTGTAGTGCTAGAGTATTGAAGAGTAGTTGGAATCCAGGCTTTCTCTGTTACTGCAGATTTCAAGTCAAAGTAGAGGTTTTCAATGGGATTTTTACTGAAGTGTTCAGTCATATTTCTGATGAACATCTCTGTGCTACTCTTCAACACATTTTCAGGCCTAGAAGTAACACCATTTGAAGCAGGGGGTGTAGTTCTAGTACTCCACACAGAAGTGTCTGCATCTTGGAGATCTAAGACAAACAAAGGAAAGTGATTACAATCAGCTCTACATTTTTATAAACAATTCATTAGATTCAATAAATGTGGCTGATACAACTTCCAAATAGTTTAAGTGCACCTAGCAGTTCTAAAGTTTTTTTTGTTTTAAGTGCAAACGTGTTTTTGCATCAATACCAAAGCCTGCAAAACACAACCAGAAAAAAAATTAATGTCCCTGAACATTCATACCATTCATTTTAAATATAGTCCATTAGTGATTCTGAAGTGAAGAGAAAGGTTGTACTTTGTCATTAAGGGCACAATGTTTTCACTTGCGACTTTTCCACTTGCTTGTATCTATCAAACAGCACACAGTATCAGCTTTCTATTGTCAACCCTCTCCCCTCGTTTCTAAGAGCATGGGCCAGATTCTCATCTGCCTTTTGCTGGTGTAAGTTTAAAACATGGCTTTATTCGGTATAATTTTTCAAGATGATTTTTTTCAAGATTTTTTTTTTCTCAAGATACTTGTTCAAGATAAGTTCCTTGTGCTCACATGAACATTTCTCTTGCTTTCTAAAATGAGTCCTATGCAGACCCCGTGCTAGTCCCTGACTGCTGCCTTCCCAAGGCTCAGCTAATGATCTATCACTTAACTGAAGTATCTGTAAATATGACAGTGGATTCGCCTTTTCAGTCACGTATCCTTCAGAGAAAGCCAAAGTTGCAATTAGAGCTCAGGAAAGATTTTACTACACATTTTTCCTCCACATTTTCATGGCTCTTCCTCCCCATTGGTATGTATTTAATATCCTTTCTTTGTGACTGTGAGGGCAGGGTTCAAGCTGTGGTGGCCTCTACATCTGGTAGCATCACATTTCAGCTAAACTATTGGAATTACTCACTGGTCCCTTCTCACAAAAAGCTGCCCTGCCATTGCTGTAACACAGCTAGTGTGTATTGGAACGATGCCCAAGACACTTTGTCTGTCCTTGAACTGGGGTCTCCAGCACGACAGAACCTTGTTTCGCTGCTGAGCCACTGGGCTGGTTGCCATTTATAACAATTTTAGCTCACAACTCCTTTAAAAACAAAGTAGTGACTGGGTTAAATTGCAGCAGAAGCTTTCAAATGCAATTACTTGGTGTGAAATTATGATGTCTTAGCTGGCCAATGTGTGATTACCTCTTACCCAAAGTAGCAGCGGGTGAGCTTCTACAAAATCAACATTATCGGGTTTTTTGTGTATGTGTAAATACATATGTTAATATGTTTATGTAAATAAATTTGCAGCACACTCATTTGCACAGAAAAGTGATACTGTAAACCCTAGCAAGACACATTTCCATGCAAGTGTTTCCTGTGCTTGACAGCACAGTGCATGGTACATGGTACATGGTACATGATTCTCAAACTTTTTGAAAAGTAGTGGTTTACTGGAATGTTTTGGTATCCAGAGTAGATGTTTTCCTTCCTTTTACCTAACTGTGCTTCTCTGGAAATAAAAAAAAAATCAAAGTGTCCAGTAAATTACAAAAAATGTTGATCAAATATTTTTCCAAATCAAGGCAGTGAAAACAATACTATAGATCCAATTCTTCTCTCTTACACTTGTGCAAAGGGTTTCATCAAAACCTCAGGTCTGGTCCAACTCTGCACAATCATCTTCATGCTGCTGCCTTTGCAGAACCCCCTGTAGAGAGCCTAAGGTGCAGAGTCTGCTGTAGTCCTGTGTCACATACCTTCATAGTTCCCACGAGAAGGACAGGAACCTTATGCTTAAGCTGTCATCAGCTGCTGCAACAAACCCATTAGCTGGCACAAGTCCTGACTTAGTCTAGATTCCATGTCAGTCATTGTTGCTGGAGATCTCCTATTATTTGAGGGTTTCTGACAGTCTAAGGTAGGCAACTAGAAATCCTAGCCCCAAGGACTTGGAAAGAGCTCTATGCCTCTCAGATATCTCTGAGTTCAGCAAGAAGTAGAACTTACTGATACAAAGACAACAGAAAAAGGGTATGCCTGAGCAGTCAGCAATTGCTTAGGAAAAAAGGCCACTCAGTTGAGTTCCTAAAGATACATTTACACACCCAAGGTGAAAACACACACACTCACACAAAAAATCTTGGCTTCATTTCCAGACAAATAGCAATGATTCCAGCAGGAAGGCATTCGCATTCCAGTGCAATTGTGTTTTAGGAAAGCTGTTCCACCATAAAAGGGAAGCTGGTGCTGCCAATGACATTTATGGGACTCAGCAGCCAAGGGGATAACTGGCATTGTTGGTGCAGGAACAGAGGGGAGAGATCGACTGTTCTGGAAGCAAAACACTTGATCCTCAGAAAAGTTCCACCAGCCCAAGAAGGTCCTATGAACAAGCATTTGGTCACTGCATGACCCAACTCTTCTTGTTAAGCTTCGGGCTATTCTGGATTTCCAGCTAAAGGATCTTTCCCGGAAAATACTGGTTACAGTCTGTTACCTGTAACCTATGGATAGAAGTCACTTGTGTATAACACTATGTCATACTGGAGCTTCAGATATATGTACCAGTACTTTCCATATATCCTACAGTGGACTGACTAATGTGATTCGTATCTGCCCCCACTTTAAGAAAGTCAGAATCAATGTTTATATTTTAAGTAAAACCACTATTGTGATCCTAGCATAAGGACCCTTATAGCCGTTCTTCAGTAGCAGGCACTTAAAAAAGAAAACTGAATATTATAAGGCCTATGTAGCAGATTTCTACACAACTTGAGTTCCATTTTTTTTAACCAGAAAAAACTCACCTCCTCTCTGGACATTAGTAAAGTACACAGAAATCTCAACAGTGGGATTTTTCAGATCTGTTTATCATTGTTCTAGCAGTCTCTTTGGAAATCAGTCATAAAACTATTTTTGGGAGCAGAACAGCGGCACTGACACTGATGCTGATCACTAGTGGCTGGATGATACACAGTGTGTGAACATAATATTGTAATCATCAGTAGCACACCCAGGAGAAATTATGATGTTCTGACTAAGTGCATATTTCATCCACAGGGTGTACTGCAAACTGCATCCATCCACATAGCAGCAGGCTGCTTACGAGGAAGGGAATTACACACATTTGCATGTATGATTAGCAAAAGTGCTGATTCGTTGTCAAGAACTGAGAACCACAAAGTGGTGCCTTCAGCCTCAGCTGAGCTGGTATAGTGCAGCTTTCTGAAATAGCTCACATTGTACTGATCTGCCTACTCTATTAAAACACAGTTTCAGAAAACTAAGGCTGAACTGCTAGTGAAACATAATTGAATAACATATCTAGTGTATAAGATTAAAAAATACTCTGTAAGACTGCATCTAACTCACTGCAAGACTTGAAACAAGAATGGATTGCTTTAAGATCTCTTTATGTGCAGGACAAAATGAATTATCTTCTTAGCTAAGTACTTGTAAATAAAAAACTCGTGATTCAGATTTCTCTTGTATATAGGAATATGACAGAAGAACAAAATCCACTAAATGTCCTTTCTTTCCCATTCAATGTAGACTTTTAACACCTGCAAAATCTATGCTGCTTGAAAATTTTTACTTTCTTTATTTGAATGCTGTAGAAGTTAGTATCTCCTTTGTATCTCATGTCAGAGAAGTCGAATGTCTCCAAACTCCAGTCTCATCCTGAGCTCCTCTTTTACTTGCTTGTTTTTGAAATGCTCAAGTAGCCACTTAAAGGTTCTTTCAGCATCAGTGGTAGCAGAACACCCATATAACTATGATGATAACACCACTGCTGTACCAGCCCTATTTCTGACACTATGGGTAGTTCCAACTCACCCTTAAGTGGATTTTTGGTCACTGGAAGGGCATCTAGACTCCATAAACTCCATGAATTACACCAGTACTGAAGAGAGCTCAGAAACTTGGTAACTATGGAGACACCTAGGTCTTGGTTCAGTTACCTAAACCTACTGGAATCTGACCTGCCCCAGGGCATCCGAGGCATCTGCCCAGGGGTCTCACAACACTTACGGGAGACATGTGTCTTTCTGGGCTGGCAGTCAGAGATCACATGGAATATCCTGGAGCATCTCAAATGATAAAAAGCACCTTGCTGAGATAAGTAAAATAATCACTTCTTTCAGACACCTACATTTAGACACCTAGAAGTTCAAACCCACTCCAGCTTCTACATGGAGGTCCACACAAAATAAAGGGAGAGAATGTAATAATGAAAAATACCAGCATAGTTGTTTGGAATTGGCATCTTTGTTAGCACTCGCAGGAGAAGATGAAATCATAAAGCAGGACTTGTCATCCTCCTGATTGCTCTGGGACGCTGTGCCTATTGTTCCATTTTTTTCCCTATGAAAGCAGCTGAGCTGTTTTTGTTCTATATTCTTTGTGCTGTGGCTCATTGAGACTTTGAAAATTTACAGAGCCCAAAGACCTAGGCTACACTGCAGATTTCTCAATTTCTTTTTAGAAAATCTAAACCCACATTTATCTTTGAACTTCTGTCAGCATGCTATTGGATTGTGTACAAGATCTCGTAATTATGTCCAATGATCTGACATTGATGCCTCTCTTTGTTCAGATGGAGCTCAGCAAAAGTGGTCAGCCATGTATTTCTTTGACCAAGGAAAGAAGATTCAAGTAATTTTTGATATTTCATGGGTTCACATAGATGTTAGCAAACTCTTATACTTACAAAACCCTATAAAATAACTTGGAGAGATTAAAATGAATTTCAGTGAATGTATTTTAGGAAAAATGTTTTGGGTCAACTTGAAGGTGGAATGAAAATATTTTTTATCACTGTTCTAATTTATCCTGAAGAAATTTGTAAAACTTACACACACAAAAAATTCCAACCTGTAGTGAACTCATGGACGGAATATGAACACTAAAGGTGTGGAAAGCTTAAAGCCTAAAGACATTTACATTATTTCAAAAATGGGTAAGAGGTGCTGCCTTTTCTGTGCTTCTGCCATCTTTCTTTGGTGCTTTTCCACCTTCTCAAGAGTCCCAAGAAGATGCATGTGCTTCCCTTTCTATGTTCTGCAGTTGCTACTGCTGCTCCAGTGGTTTAGAGCGTGCTTGGAGTGTGCACTGCTCTGTCCTCTTCTGTGATCCATCTCAGCCTCTAAAGCATCAGCAGTGGGATGTGAACTTAATTAGCTGAAGTTCTGATTATGAAGCAGCTAAACTGAAAGGGGGATAAAGGGAAGAGAGAAACTCATGTGAAAGAAATGATCCCAGACAACAAGAACCAAGGGTAGAAAAGGTGGAAGGAACAGTGTGAACCGTCACATGGCACATCAGACTTCAGCTCATACCTGGTATCTTGTATTTTGTCTATTTTAGGCTGCAAACAAACAAGAGATAGAAGGGTGTTCTAGTAGTTATTTGAATTCCTTGTCCAACATATATCTCTGTAGATCCCACTATGGTTCTTCAGTGCTTGGCACACAACTGTAAGTAAATCCTCCACAAAATCAGCTACTCTTTTTGAATGTCTTGATATCTACAGCTCTAGGGTTGTCCTCACCATGTATGTTATAAGAGAAATGCAATGAAGAGAATCATACTACAAAACAGTTTATGTCACCTTCTGCGTCCAGACTGCTCTACAGCCTGTGTGACAGTCTCTAGAGCTCAGTGCATAACTGCAGCATACAGCTTGGCCTTGTGTCTCCTTATTTGAACTATTGTCTACTTACTGAATAATTTTTGATCAGCAGTAGTTTTGAGGTTTGTTGGTAATATTCAAAGTGCCACATAGCATTGCATCTGTTCTTAATTGGATATTTTATTGAAATTAACCTACCCAAAACAAAAGAAGCTTGTAAGAATTTCTTATGCAGCTCAGCAGTGACATCAGTGTTAGTGTGTCAGCATTCGTGGTGGACATTTGCTGCACAAGTGTTATTTACATGCAACAGTCTTTGTGCTTCTCAGTCATCCTGCCTGCTACCTCTTCACCTACCCCATCTTTTCCTCCTGCCTATTTCCATTCCTGTTCTTCTGGTTTCTGAGCTTAGAGAAGCTCTGAACCCAACAGCAGGCTGGTGAAAAGAAGGCTTTAGCACTACTGAGATTTTTTTCTCTCTGCCCAGAATGTCTTCATGAATTTGGTGGGAAATGATGTGTCACTTTCTCAGGAGATGTTGCTACCTTATGACCGTTCTTCATGTTAGCAGTTTCAGCTGGAGGTCAGATTCAAACATGAGTTTGTGTGAGAAGGACTGTTTGCTGCTAGATTTAGAATTGTCTCTGAGTGAGCAGAGATGGGATACATACCCAAATTGATCCTGATTTCCACAAACAATCATTTAAGTTAGGACTGTTGCAAAACATGTAAATCCAAACACATCTCAGATGGCTGATTTGAAATCCAAACCCAAGCTCAGACTTTCCCCAGGCTCAGAAAAATCATGTTTGATATTTGAGTAAGGTCCAGCATAAAAGGTAGTTGCAGTTATTAGGTTTGGCACTTGTACTCTAACTGGGCTGATGTTTGGGATGCAATTCAGTGAGCTGCTCCTATGCCAAAATATAACTATTTTTATGAGTACTGTGAAAACAGAGGGTAAATTATAGCAAAATATGGTGTTAGTCAGGAGTAGAAAAACTTACAGCCATTTCAGCTCCAAAGATTTTGATCAATTTTTACTATCTTAGCTAAATATAGAACAAGTATGTTATTTTAGGCTGATCCACTTCTGCTTGTACTGAAAGTCTATAGATGTTCTCGGAAGACTAATTTTACACATTCAGCATTGAAAACTTTGACATGCATATGGATGCCACGACCAGAATTGGAGGCATTAGATTTTGTTCTCATAGTACTTACTACTATTTGAAAAATTAATCTCTTTGCACTACTTCCACTTTATAAGCTTCTTATATTCCTAAAATTCTTAGTTAGGTATTGAGGATTATAAAGTTTTGTTGATTTTTCAGTAAAGCTTCCCAGAGCTGTCAAAAATAAGGTAAGTAACACTCTTAGAAAGTATTGACAGGCCCGTCTATGGAGAGAATTTCAGGAAAATTAAGGTAAATTTATTTAAGAACTGAGCACAGTAAATAGATGAGAGGGTGCTTTGATATCCCATGACAATTGTCTTAGTGCTTATTTGTCTTAAATTGCTTCTCCTCTGAGCATGATTAAGAAAAGTATATAAGGTTACTTTAACTTTGTTATGCCACACTCCATCCAGCTATCTAAAGGAAAAAACACTACCTGTGTACCTCATGAACTGTTCATAGTGTCTTTGAATATGCAAGCCATATGCACCCCACAGGACTTAAAATGATTGTGCCTTTTTAATCTCTAACATATATGGGAGACCTGGGATGGTAATTTGCATTCCCTGATTCTGCAAACTACCCTTTCATACCTCCACTCAGGTGAGTAGTCCTGGTCCTATGAGTAGAGTTCTGCAAGTGCAACTTTGCTGAAAAAAATGGTACCCCACCTTACAATAACTACGAGTTTAGAAAGAATGAGGATTTGGTTTAAGTATTCTGAAAACTTGGCCATATGCAAAAGTTTTGGGTCATAAAACATTTTGTTAACCCTGCAAAGACAAGAATTAACTGTTCCCCAGTAAAGAGATGGCTGCAGGTTGTTCTTATTTACTATGAAGAACACCTTAATAGTGCACAAGAACAGTATTAACAGGATTTCCAGGAAGGAACAACAACAGGACATTGAAGAAAGCATTATTAAGCAGTATTCAAACCATTCTACCTTCCATTTTGCCACGGACATGGAAACCTGCAACTATACAGATATACTGGTAGGTGTCTGTAGGTATGTGCACAGACCTTTGCATTTCAAGGTGCCATTCCAAGAATTTCTGAGACTTGATTCAGTTCATTATTCTCAGGATTTTGAGTGTTCTCATGTATATGGCATCTAAGAGCAAAATTACACTGAGTAAAGACATGAATGTGTAAGCCATGACTGTTCTAATTATGCATTTAGGTTAATCAGAGAAATAATTGTGCATGTGTTTCATTTTCAGATGTCTTCTTGCTCTTGACAGATTGAATCTGGATTTGTATGATAAAATGAATGGAGAGGAGAACTTCTTTGTATTCACATTTTAAAAAGTACTAGTAATTAGTACCCATAGTTTAGAAATGGAAAAAGGAAATGAAACAATAATAGTGAGCTGAGCTTATATATAAGCACATTTATCCAAAGATTGAGAGTAATCAAAAGGAGAGACATCTTGAAAATATAAAGTGGCTTAAAAACTCTATCAGTTGTGCGAAAGACAGCACTCATCTCAGCTGCTCTTCAATAGTTGTCAAAACACTTTGCAACTGTGAAAAACATTCTTCTGTATGAATAAAATACCATAATTTTTCATATTTGAGTTAGCATAACAGAGACATTTTTGTTACCAAAACTCCCAGGATATTTTCTTGAAGGAATAACTCACCTTCCTTTGAGCACAGATCTACATAAACAGGTTTTCCTGTCTCGCTGGTTTTTAGCTGCATCCATGTATGAAGGTATTTTTTACTCCGCTTAGCCATTACCTTCTGACCTTGTTTTGTGAGAAAAAGAGAGCTGTTGGCCACCTTCAGGAGCCCATCCTCGTGGCAATTCCACCTGACTGCCTGGGCACAATCAACGATGATGCTGCGAGACGACAGAGCAGAGCGTGTAGAGATGCTCAGGCACTGGGCAGACTTCACATGGAGGAGCCTGTCATCTGCCATCCACTGCCACTTCTGGTTCAGGCTGGTCATATTGCACTTTTCCATAATGACTCCTCTCTTTTCTGAAAGACACTGCTGCTTCTGGACATGGATAATCAGAAACCCTTCTGGGAAAGGAAAATTCCAGAAAAATACAATAGATGACATATTTACTTGACAGAAAGAAAATTCTCAATGATTTAAAATACATTAGCAAATAAATATCTCTTCCCACTTTCTGTGTGTTGAACTTTTCATGAAACTTGTCGTAAGTTGAACCTATTTAAAAAAACCCCTCCAAACACAACACCCACATGAGGCATGTGCTGGTAATGTAAATAATGAAAACGAAAAACCCCAAGCTATTGTGGCAAGGTTGTGTTGACCTTCATCATATATAAAAAGAAGAAAAAATTAAACTGGATATAAAAGAAATCCAAGAACTATTAACTTCAAACACCAGTTCCTCATTTCCCCTGCTTGAAAGCATGCAAAGATCTACATGAGTTCTCAGTCTCTGTTTCAGTTTTACAACACAGACTTTAAAAAATATGATTTACTGCCTGCAAGTTGTTTTAGTAATATTCATGTTTCTGAGGGAAACATATAGGAGGACATTCACAAATCTATGTGTCGCTCAGTGCCTGTGTTACAGGAATGGAGGTTCTTTACTGATAGGAAGTACATCTGTTTTACTGGATTTATTCCAACATCTCTAGCTGTTAGCTTTGTGACCATTCCAGTTCACATAAGATTAGCTCTGTGTCACCACACTTAAAGATCAACACCAACTACTCAAATGAAGAAAATTACAATGCATTCATCAAAACCCCACAAAGTTACCAATGCAAAATGTGTACTTGTTACAGAACATGTAACTGGTTATTTCAAATGTAGCCTCTCTGCCATATCAGGGAGGTTAATGTTGTTCTTTGGTTTTAATCTCAGTTACTCAAACATTTCCAGCCCCATTAGTTACAAAGTGCTAAACCAAATGTGTATTTATTTCCTTCAGCTGATGTTGTCATTCCCCGGTTTTTACAGACCTGGATATTTTCTAACTAAGCATTACAGAAAGCTCCTGTCTCTTAAAGTTTCACAAAGGATGAATACAAGATAGGGATCTCCCCTTTGAAACATTTTTCCCAAAAATTCAGCTCCTGGATTGTTTATCAGGAGATCTTCTTAAAAAAAGAAGATGTATCTCCAGCAAAGAAGAAGGCAGTTTATTTTCCTTTGGAAGGAATCTAAACAGAACGGGCTATGTTGGCCCTGCCCCTCATTCCTCTGGTACGAAGCCCAGAGAAGAAGTGACTCGGCTTTTGAAAGTCACCGGCTGTGCCGGAGGGCTCTGCTCAGTGGCAGAAAGGGCAATACAGCAGAGGGGAAGTGGGGAGAGACACTTACCTGAGAATGTCAAGGCAAGACAGGTAGAAACCAGGACGTGAAATAAAGAATCCATTTTCCCTCTAGCAACTCCCCATGCTTCTCTTAAAAAAACCCACCTCAGATAAGTGAAGCGAAGGCTAGGAAGGAAATGTGCCTTCACAGGGGGAAAAAGTCAGTGACGAGCACTTCCTTCTATTCAATTGTTTTGGGGGGTTTTACAGCACTTTGTCCTTTCATATGATTCTTTGGTTTACTAATTGGTTTATTTGGAAAAATACAAGCAAAAGAGAAGTTTTCAAACACCTGGGAAATTAAAAGAGATTATATTGAATCTCTTTAGATTAAAAGAAAGGGGATCATACATTTGTGTAATTTGTTGCCTGTGAACTATTACAAATCTACAGGTCATCTAGATGGTGCTGACTAAGTATATTCTGTATTATCCAGGAAACAAACACGCATTTTTTTGTAACTATACATAATCAAGCAAAATCTCAATACTAACTCCACAAGTTCTAAAAGCCAAGTGGAGAGTGGGGAGGAATGGGAAGAGGAGGAGGCAAAGCTCTGGCATCTGTACCAGGTCTTACAGAAACTCCCCCTGAGGAGTCAGGTGATGCTGGGTTTGCCTTCCCATCAGGTGGTGCACCTTGCTCCATGTCAGTGGGGGACTGCCTGTGTCCTCTGGATTGGTTCCCAAGTGGTCTGAAGCCATGGTGGAGGCTAACCAAATCATGCTGGGCTGAGCCTGTTTATGGGGGTACAAGAGTGTGTGTGCATTAACTACTCTATGCAAGAACAGAGACTTCAGTTATTGTTTTATATTAAGGGTAATTTATTAGCAGTATGAAGCAAAGTCAACATCACTGCATTAAAAACTCATTATACCCTGTAAACAGACTTCCCAGTGCTGTAAGTCATAATGCCAACTTCGCATAACTCTTAAAAACAACTTTTACTGAACAATAAAGGAAACAGTCATAGCAGCATTTTCTTTCTTGTATAACCTGTCATGGAAGAGTCCATATCACTAAAGGCATCTATCTCTTACTGAAAGAGATAGAGCAGATAAACAACATATGCAAAAATTTCTGTATTAAAGAAGACAGACAAATATTTAAAATCCTTACCATTTAATATATGCTACAAAGTTTCTTTTAAAAGTAGAATGACTTACACAATTTACAAATACACTGGATTCAGGTCTGTAGCAGGAGCATGTTCTAAGACAATCAACAGTATAGGGTAAATACATACACACTGAATAACAGACATTGTGCTCTGCAACTGCTCTGTAAGACCTACAGTAAATACACATTTAATAGTTAATAGTATGAAGAACATATATTTCCATATAAAATATTAACTGCTTTTGAATGTTTTCAAAAACAAGATCTTTAATTTTTTTATTATCTCCTCTTTTTTTAATCCATAGTTGAACACTTGCAATTTTAGCAGCAAGAATGTTATGTGGCCAAGAAACAAGCTCACCACATAATCAGTAATAGCACTTTACAGTACAGTTGACAGTCCATTCACAAGACAGTTTGCAAACGTCAAAGCTTTTATACACTTGTTAAACATTTCTTCTGTAGAAGTCCCAATGTCCATCTGACTGCAGCAGTGGCACACACATACATTCCATATGGCAGCTATCAGCATTACAGAATTAAACCCACCTTTAGATACATACACAAAATTCATGTGTAGTTTCAGTACAGTACCTTCTTTATAAATCATTTTTGGGAAGCTCACAATACATTCATATATAGTAAGGGTCCAGCAATCTCTGTACTTTTGCCAAACCGTCCACAATCCTTCCAGAAGCTGGCCTCAAAGCCGTCTTTCCCACTGCAGTAAACTCCTTGAAGAAGCTGCTGGTAGGTAATGAAACAAATTACCTCAAGAGACTGACATTCGGTTTTACCCTCCACGGCTTCACTGGACAGCTTCTGCAGAAAGTCTGCTTTCATACAGACTCAGTGCATGGTGCACAAATTCATACTGCTCGCTGGTCTGAACCATTCCACCCCTGGAAAGGAAACACACTGGACTGAAATCTTATTTCTTAAGACTGTAACACCCTCCAGCTCCTGCCAGCCCCATGACCACCAGATAATTCAAGCCTTTTTCTCAGTTTTTGACTTAGAGTTTGCTGGAGTAAGTGGAGGATTTTTGTCAGAACAGAATTACTTTCTTCACGACTCACGCCATCCAGCACATGCCCAATATGAACAATGCCCAGTTCCATCAGAGTAAGAACTAGAGAAGAAAACATCTTGTATCTACAGTGTTAAAACCTACATTTCCAATTCAGTATACTCAAAGAGAATTTTGCTCAATGACTTGGGCAAGGAAGGCCAGATACATGGATGCAGCATTACCACTGATGGAGCAAGGAAATAGACAGAATCTGGCCTTTCATTTTTGTCCTTTACTAAAAATGTAACCTTCTGTGACCTGCAGATGGCCTGTGCAGAGAACAGCTTTTCCTGTCCTCTTTCTAACGCCTACCATGCATCCTGTCTGAACAGCCACCACCTACAAAATTTTACAGCAGTGAATCACTTCACCACCAACAATTCAAAGGAGTTTAACCTAACCATAAAAAGAACTAGCTGCAGCCAGCTTGGATTAAATGCCTACATTTTATACATTCACCTGATAACAATCAATTTTTCAGGTCTAAGTATGAGGATCAAGTCCCACATCTCAGCGCCAGTTGCAGTGTGGTAGGAAGGGGATGTCCTGCAGGAGGTAGGTGTGGTACGAGTCGTACTATTTAGCTCTGAAATTAAACTGAGCCTCTTTCTGTCAATACTGAGGTATTTGAAATCTCCCTTCTCATGGAGCAAGGCCTCAAGTTTACTTAATTCCACTTCTATTATCTCATCTGTCAGGGTATTCAAAGCTATCTACTCTGCTTCTAGAAAAAAGCTCCTGGTTCATCCTCAGTGTACCCTGGAGCACCTAGTTAACTTTGGAATGATGAAAGACTAAATGGCCTTAGGAGGAAGACATTAAGATATGTATCACATTTAGCTTCAGTTGGATCTTCATTGAAACATCCTAATTTGTGAGGTATTTGGATCCAAAGCACTGCTGGAGCCAGATATCTTACAGGAGCAGGTCTGACAGTCTCATGAGATCGCTAATAACAAATATGGTACTGCTATACCAAGCTATTTGAAAAATGGTGAAACTGCCTCAGCAAGTGTTGTCCTTTAGTGTTAGAGAAAGTTATCTACAACCACAAAGTCCTTTTATTTTCTTCAGTGCTACTGGATGGCTGAATGGCTATGGCAGGAAAATCGTAATTAAAATAATACCTACTTCTTTAAGCAAGTGACCAGCTGTCTGGGTTCCCCCAATGAGCTCAGGCAAATGTAGAATGCCTTTTAGTGAGCTGCATGGCTGTTATGATATGCTATTCCTAGGAATAAAATCACAGGTCCCATCCAGCCCAAAATGCAGCACTTGTAGCTTTGCCAACAAAGACATCCACAAAGTCATAACTCCTGGCTGCCTTTTGCCTTCAGCTGCTTTCCTCTGTGCTTGTCCCCTGCCTGGAGATGCAGTGAGATACTAAAGGTGATGGGAGGGCTTTGCTCTGGTCCTCTGTGCTGCCTTGTCTCCTTCCTTCCTCCTCACTGCTGCGTCCTGCTCTGCCCACGCAACCCCTTCCCAACCAGCTTCCCTCCCTGTCTTCCTCATCAATGTTCCCCCAAGATGTTCTCTAAGGGAGTGCACTTCCCAGGTTAGATCTACTGTGTGGAAGAGGTGGAGGAAGGGAATGTATCCAGGGAGAAGGACTTGGCAGGAAGGGCAGGTTAAAACAATTTTGGCTGTACTAGGCTGTTTGTGGTGGTGATCCTCACTCCTTCCTCTTCAGTGCTGTAGCAACATACAAAATCCCCAAGAAAGCCGGTGTAAGACTGGTGGGGGCTGAGCCCAGCACCACTGCTTCTGCCCTGTGTTAGCAAGTACAATTAAGAGGTTCTGATGCTTCTGAACCTTGTAGAGGTGAACAGTGCATATCCCTGTCAGCTTAAGGGCATGTGAGCTTTATTCAGAGGTTCAAACAAGTTAGCCTTGTCAGTGCCATTATACATGGGATTTATTGAACCATAGTACCACAGAACGGTTTGGGCCGGTAGGGACCTTAAAGACCACCTAGTTCCAAACCCCCTGCCATGGGCAGGGACACCTTCCCCTAAGACCAGGTTGCTCAGAGCCCCATCCAACCTGGCTTCAAACACTTCTAGGGATGGGGAACTAAAGAATTTGGTCCTAATATCTAATCTGAATTTATTCTCTCTAAGTTTAAAATCATTATCTCTTGTCCTATCACTACAGACCCTGGTAAAAAGGCTTTCTCTGTCTTTTTTATAAGCCCCCTTTATATTGAAAGGCTGCAAAAACATGTCCCTGGATCCTTCCCCAGGCTGAACAGCCCCATCTCTATCAGACTTTCTTCATAGGAGAAGTGTCCTGTCCCTTTGATCATTTTCATGGCCCTTCTCTGGATCCACTGTGGCAGGCCCATGCCTTTTTTGTCCTGGGGACCCCAGAGCTGGATGCAGCACTCCAGGTGGGGTTTCACAAGAGCAGAGCAGAGAGGCAGAATCACCTCCCTGGATCTGCTGGCCATGTTGCTTTAGATGCAGCCCAAGATACAACTGGCTTTCTGGGCTGCAAGTGCACACCGCCAGCTCATGTAGAATTTTTCATCTACCAATACCCCAAGTCCTTCTTACCTTTGTTCTTATGCAAGGCCCACGTTTAATAGCAGGGTATTATCTGTGATCCCAAGACATTGCTTTGTGGAAATGTCTGTGTGGAAGAGCGTTTCAGGTGGAAATTTGCTCAGGGAGGGAGGTTTCCTCTCCCATGTCCCTGGTGCCCAGAAGGGATGTAGCCACAGCTACAGCACCTCTGGGTGTGCAGCCTTCATCTATTTGCCAGCCTGCACTGCCAGCTACTCTGTGAGCTGCTGGGCTCTCTGGTTCTTTGGGGCTCTTTGGGCTGGTGCTTGGAAGAAACAGACCCTGGTATGCTGAGGGATCAGGGACTGTGACCATCTTTGCTTGGGTAGCAGTGGGTGCATAAAGGGTCCTTTACCCTGCCTTCTGGCTTGCTGCTAGTGCAGCTGGATGCAGTCTGCTCCAGAATGAATGTGATGCAGGGTTTGGGATTTTTTTTTTTTAACCTAAGGCCATTAGTCAAAACACTTAAACAATGAATTGACGCACACTGGAAATGCTTTTCATCCTGTCTGAGGAGCCAAGAGCAAAGTTATCGGATGTCATTCCAAGAATGTGCCTTTAAGGTTAAGAATGTGCAAAGTTTCTCAGTGTCACAGTAAGTCTTGAAGATGCCTTGCATCAAATATTTCCTGTTTCTGCTACAAAATATAAAAAAATGAACTGGGAAAAAAAAGTAAGCTGAGCAGACCTGTGGGTCTGTCTTTTTACAAATTCACACAGACCATGTCTGTATTTCCATCCTGGGTCAATATTTTGAGTGGATGGTCCATTTTCTCATATTAGCTCAGCACTGATGATTACTGTCAGATCCGTACACGCCTTAACTTAGACTGAACAGCTAAGAAGGAAATGGTACCTGGACATACCCTACTTAGGAACAGCTCTGTCCTGTTTTAATCCCTGTTGGAGCACTGTTTAAAACTCTGTTTCCAGGGAGAGCTACATGGGCCATTAATTAAACTATTTTCCAGCATAACTTTTTCCCACCATCTGCAATTTGTCTGGATGCTTGTTTGTTTTTCATTGAATTTGCCGGGTAATGAGAATGTTTTGGTAAGTCACTATAACACCACTTGTGAGTCCCTCAAGTCAGGTCTTTTCTTTTTTCCTAGTGCTCGATTCAGTTTGGTAGAAATATGGTCATGGACCCATGTGATAAGAAGTCCACATGACAGTGGACATCCCTGAGTGTGTTCATTCCATCAGTAACCTGTGTTTGGAAGATGCAGCTCTGAGCATGAGCTAGAGTGGCCAGGAACCTAGCGGAGATAGGATACCAGGGAGAAAATACTCAGTGTACCTCCTAGCCAGGTTTCTGGATCCCAGGTGGTCAGATAAAACCACCCTGTTCTGCTGAACTCTGCTGCAGCCGATAGATACAGCTTGGTAAGGGAAGGCCTGGTAAAATCATGGCTCCTGCTGTAAAACTTAGGCTAAGCAGAGGACTCTGGGAGAGTGGCTAAGCAAGAACAGAGGAGGCGAGGCTTACTTTGTGCTTACACCGTGGTGTCTGGTGGTTGGTTAGAATAGGTTTGTTGTGCCTGCTAAGTATGTAAACTAATGATCAACTAACGGCATAAAAACACCAGGATTTTGGTAAATAAAAGTTCCTCCTTTGCACCTGCCTGGGGAGTCCACGCTGCTTCATTTCAGCCTTACCACCCCATCTCGAGATTCTGCTTTTTTTTTTTTTCTTTTTGAGGGCAATCTGATGCACAAATGAAAAACTGAAGCTCAGCTGCTGGCCAGCATAAATGAGGAAGACAGCCTCAGAACTGATTCTGCTCTGCTCATGATTGTACCCCGTTGCTAATGCTGGCTGTGCTGGTAACTGCAGTGCAACACTGCAATGGCCACAGCCAGCTCTTGCAGCCAAGTCTAGTAGGCTTAAAGTTCATTTTTCCAGCTTCATGACGTGTGTAATGATCCTGTCACACACCACCTGCCCATGACCACCATGTCGGGACTGGGACATCAGGGGAGGCCAATCTCACTGAGCTTTGTCCATGTAACAGTGACACTTGGCCACTTTATGGACACACGATCTGGTTGGGCTGGCAGTGGCTACTGTAGTCTTAGGGGCTGCTAAGCTTTGCCTTAGTAATCCTGACTACAAACTGACTGCCAGGTCAGTGAGATTAATTCTGCAATAGGTCCAGTTGAAAAAAAAAAAAAAAGAAAAGAAAACCAGGTTTTTGTTACTGAGTTTTATCCAGAAAAATGTCTTTAAAAATTAAAACAAAGACATACTCTTTGTCTCAGTCAATGCCTGAGAATATGAAGCACCTTAAGCAAGATCTCTGGGGTCTATTTATATAATCTGAAACTTGAAAAAATACAGAAATGTGCAAATCACAATATTTAACAATTCTTGTAACAAGCTTTGTGTCACGGAAATTGCTGTTACAAATGTTGTATTTGGGTCAGATTTCCATTCTCTTTCCAAGTTAATCTAGGATACTAATATGCAAAAGAAAGTTCATTAGGAAGATCCACTCAATAAAATTGTGTTGTCAGTTATAATGCTGAAAATTTGGGTTGTTCTTTTATGTCTGAGATAGCAACATTAAAAACACAGCTGATACCAGAGTTTGCTTCCACTTCTCTACAATGGATTGTAAAAGCAACAAGAAAAAGATTCTCTCATAATAGAAATACTAAAATGGGGGAGAACACTTCAAACCTTTTCCAATAAGATGAATAGATAATCAGAAGAGAGGGCTGGAAATTTGCAGTTGATAATTTAAAACAGAGTAAGCATTTTTCCCTTAGCTATTCCTTCTTATTTCGTTGCTGAGATTTTTAGGTCATAAACTCCCCTTGGAGAATTTTACACTCCAAGTGGCTCATGTTGCCCTGTAAAGATCATATTACAATGTATAGTATGATGAAGCCATGTGGGAGGGGAAGGCAGAGGAGATGATGCATAAACATGGTCAACTATATGGATTCTGGTGCTTCTGCTATTCACTGAGAAGACCTTTCAGAGCTCTTCACAACACAAAAAAATTCTGTATTAACCCTTTGACCTGAGCTCTTTTTCAGCATTTGCACCTTTATGGATTTCATTCATTTCAAGAAGACACACACGTCAGAAGCAGTTAAGATACTTGCAAAGAGGTTCCATGACCTGGTACCTGCAGCAGAAGAGGAGACTTCTCTATTCTTGGTGCAATCCTGTTCATTTACTTTATACAAAACCCTGTTTCTCCAAGCAGAATAAGAAAGAAAAGTACAACCAAACCAACAATTTCCATTGTGCACAATACCCATATCCTCCTTTAAAACACAAATCCCTCCTCAGCCATGGTTTCACAAAACAAAGCACTCTGCAACAATGCTGGCTTACACTGTTCCTGCTCCCAAGCTGTGAATTTAACCAGGGAATTGGTCTGACTTCAGAAAAATCTGGAACAAATGCCTTAGTATTTTCTTAGGCAGGATAAATTTGCCAACTCAGTTCAAAAGGACCCCCAGCACAGCTGAGGAAATAGCAACAGCACCAGATTTGTCTTCCTTCAATGCTCAAAGAAACTACATACTGAGTGAGCCTGGACGTCTCTGTCAATCCAGGCTCAAAAAAAATCCCTTGTCTCCAGACTGCCTCACCTCTCTTGTGTCCTAGTAGGATGATGCAGACAGCAGAAAGTTCTAGGAGGGGAAAAGAGAAGTGACAAGTGCCCAGCAACCACAGGGTTGTCATTTCAGGTGAATTTCATTCAGTGGAATTTTCACCCAGAAAACAAAATGATTCCTTATTCAGGACCTAAATACAAATGTTACCTTGAATGTTCATTTAATGTGGTCATAAAAGTCAGCAAAAGCAATGGCAACCATTTAATGTAAAGTAACAGTCAACTGTAAAAAAGTTTTCAGAATCATTACTGATCATTACTAAATCATTTTGGTAATGATTTCAGAATCACTGACTGATTATCAGAGTCATTGACTGAATTATGGAACTCACCGATCCACTCGTAGCTGACAGACAATGCTCAATGCATCTACAACTCCCTCTTCCTTTAACTGCTGACAACCAATGGCTGTGGCAATAAAACATCCAGTTCTTCCTATACCAGCACTGAAAAGAAGGCAAAATTGAATAGGGGAATGGAGTTCACAGATCAAGGAGTTACATGGAAAACACTAAACAGATGTGAAAACACCAAAAATATGAAACATGGAATTGCTAGAATCCACAGTTCCTGGGTGCATGTCCAGCAAGGCTGACTTCTCAGCTCCCTTTCTTAGAGGGAAATGAAAGTCTGCACTGTTGTAGCATTACAGTTGTGGGTAATTGTGAGGCTTACATTTTTTCAGACTGCATACAAGTGTGTGGAAAAAAACCCAAGCTTCATCAGCACTACAAAGGCTGAGTATTCTCAGGCCCAGTCCAAGCAAATGATGGAGATATGCACTGAGAAGGGGGAGAAGCCAACCTAAAGACAAAATTCAGTAGGGCTCTACGTTTAAAGCCCTCAAAGTATACAAGGGTTCTGCTAACCATACCTCTAACCATGAAGGCAAAAAGGACCTAGACCCATGCTGAGGAACTTAACTCTCCCTCCTGTGATTCTACAGGATGGAGAAAGATTTGGTGTTATAGGTCTCCAGGTTTTCTTGATGCCTGCTGGAAAACAGCCATTTTGGCATTATTTTTATCCCTGAGGCCTCAACAATTTTGAGGATCTCTGTTTCTTGCTTAAGTAACGTGGAATGCAGTGCAGCTCATGGCTGTCATGCTGAATGGCAGGAAAATTGGAGGAAAATAGTGAAAACATTAAGTTAGGGTCCAGATTTTCATAGCCTTCTCACTCAGACAAAAAGGGAAGAAACTGTCTGACTGGAAAATGGAATGTGAGATTTGTAGACCATAGTGTAGTGAATGTATAGATACCTGAGTTGTGACTGAAGAACTATGAATTTTCATCACAACTGGGATGACATCTTAATCACAATTGAGATGATATCTTTCTTTAATCATTGATAAATTCCTGCCCATGCTTACAGACCTTACTGTCATATCACTCATGTCAGAAAGACATCCCATTCTTCTGAATATCTTCATTACTGAAGATCTGTACTAGAGAAAGGGTAATCTCAATTGCCATCCACAGATTTGTGCAGGGAAACTACAATTCCTGATAAATACAGCTGGATAAAATTTGGAAAAGTTGCTTATTCATCACATTCCAGTTTTCAGAAACTACTGGTGGTTCAAATCTGTCTTCCATTTCTCTACATCCCCTAACTATGGAGCTGGAAAGAAGTTGTTCAAGAGGAAAAGTTCTGATTTAATGTACTTCTAGGATAAAAAAAGAAGTATTATCCCAATTGTAAGAGATGTATCATCACAGCTGCGAGACAAGCCAAGTAAGAAAACTGATAACTGATTTTATTTGTACTTTCTGTTTTGTTTAATCTACTTCTTTCCAATATAACAAATCCAGTGCTACTTCCTACTATTTAAATTGCAACATAGGGCAATGAATCAATACAAAGCAATAAATTGGAATTAAATTAGAATTATTAGAAGGACGTTCTCTGGTGCATTATCATTTGTGAGAGTGAAACTCTGCTCTTGAGTACTGAAAAACACTTTGCTCTTGAATATTGAACCAAGTGCTTTTGTGAAAATGTTCACAAATTGTAGTACAGACATGTTTTGGTCTCCAAATTTGTACCTGATGACTGCTCTTCAAAACTGACTTGCTTTGCAATATTTTTGCCAACTGGTCACCAGGCACTGCCTTTGAATTAGGTATGTAATCATGCAACATGACAAAAAAGTAAGCAAATCATAAGTAAGAAACAAAAGGAAAATAGTTTTTCCAGCTGGTCTTTCAAAAGCAGAGTTTATTAGCAGAAATAGAGAAGAGTTCAGAAGCAATTTGCTAGCATCAATGGAATTCTCTCCAAAACTCATATCCTCAAATATGAACTAAAAAAGCCAATGAGCATGAAGAGGACCTGGGGAATTTTGCTCTTCCCCAAACATACTCTTTGTTTAGGAGGGCTATTTGATGCAATTTGCACAGCCTGGCTTTGGACAGTCATTTAAGAGAAGGACTGGCTAATTACCTGCAGTGCACAACGACAGGCCCTCTGCCCGGTGATTCCACCCTGTCCTCTTCCACATCCAGCATGAGCTGCAGCAGAGGCTGAGCACTGTCGGGGGTTTTGTGGTCTGGCCAGGATGTGTACCAGTAGTGTTTCACACTACGGGACTGACTCCCTTGCTGAAAATAACACCAAGATTTTATATGAACAATTGTATGCTTTTTATTTCTTACAGTGTTGTGGTAGAAAGACAGTAAAAATGTTAGGAGAGATTAAACAATTTTTTCTGTTACACATGGAGGATGTAACTGTGGATGGAACAGATGTGCTTCCAGTTGTAAGAAGGGTTTGTGCACCTGAAAACTTGACTGTTTTTCCAGTTGCGTAAGTTCAGTTTTGTCCATCTGACTACTGACTTCATGACTGTATTGTCAATTGGAATTGTCAGATGTCTGTGATATATCAGCAACAATATCTGCAGAGAATAGTTTGATGTGGGCTTCTGAATTTCTAAATTACTATGTATATCTACCTTTTAAGGTCATTATCATAAGGATCTGATACTAAAATTACAAGAGCACTGAAGTTAAAGATGCAGAAGAATCGCCTTTCTAGATTAATAAGATATCCCAGTTTGTTCAGTTACTCTCTTCAACAGAGTCTGCTACCATTTACTTCAACAAGAAAAGGGGCTAAATAT
Organism: Platysteira castanea; assembly: GCA_013397175.1. Classification (NCBI taxonomy): domain Eukaryota; kingdom Metazoa; phylum Chordata; class Aves; order Passeriformes; genus Platysteira; species Platysteira castanea. Next base: position 455,665 of record VYXC01001152.1, on the reverse strand, counting down.
GGGCTAGGGTAATTTGTGTTGGATGATATGACTTCTGCTCACTTCTCAGTGCTGGGGCTGAAACACTGAACAAATTTTCCCAATACATTATTTATTGAAATGCTCTGTCAGGAGTAGCAGGTCAATCTGATGAGAATGTAATATGGGGAGTAACTCAGAAGAGGAGCATCTGTCTTATTTTGCACAAATAATGTTTGGTGAGAACCAGGAAAGCATGAAAATTTCCTTATATACTTCTTCTATTTTTAGCTTCTCAGACAAGTTATAGTTGCACTCAGCACACAACATGAGCAACGTATCTTTTTTTAGAACAATGCTATGTTAGTTCTGTCATTAACTAAAATCCCCTTACTTCGCCTTGGCAATGCTAAAAGGGCCCCAAAACAAATGCAGCTAAAGAGAGTGAAATTTGCACTCTTTTTTGAAGCCTTTTCTATTGCCAGAGTGATACTAAGTGGCAATACAGTAAGTATTCCAGTACTTTGGTCTCAACCCTACCTTGCAGCTTCATAGCTCCTCCTGCAAAAATTTATGCATTTTTAAAAAGCCAACATTTTAACTTCATTTAACAATAAAGAAAATAGAGCATTATGAATGATGCTTCTCAGATGCAGATTATTACCTTTATTGTAAGCTGACGGACAGTGTAGTTTTTGCATTCTTCCACACTGTTAACAAGGACTTCAACCTTCCCATAGATTCCTCTTTTTTCTGGCCAATAAAGCACACATTTCTGGAAAGCAAGTATCAGTATCATCAACAAACTGGATCCTGGAGCCATATTCATATCTAATTTTTACATAGAATGTATTTTTCTGCAAAACTCAGATGAATTCAAGAGAAGTGTTCTTCATGTCAGAAGTATTCCTAAATAAGATTTTGCAGAGCTCTTACTGAATGACTTAGGCCTGGTTTTCAGGATCTCAGTTATACAATATAGATCCTCCACAGAACACTTTGCACAGCTGTTTTTATTCTTAAAAGCTCAGTGAAGTTCACTTATAGGAATTATTTTCCATATTCAAAATACAGGGTTTTTTCCCTAGAAAATTCCAAAATTAAACCTTTGAAGTTTTCTCTTTCCAAATGGGATTTTCTTCTGAGCAAGAAATTCAGAATTTGTCCTCTGTTTACAAGACTTTTTATCCTATTTACTCTCCTGGGCCCTGATACAAGAAAGCACGCAAATGTGTCCTTAGATCTTACTGAACTCAATTGGACTTAATGTCATGTTAAAGTATTTTGAAGAACCTGAGTTGTTTTACCATATAACTTTCTGGAAATTGATGTTTAAAAAATTCATGAGTCTTGCTAGAGCTACACAAAATTGTATGCAGAATTCTCAATGAATCTGTAGTGTTACACTATTTCAGCAATTTATCTGACAAGCATCTACTTAAAAAGGAGGTCAAGAAATAGTATTTACACTGCAAACCATTTTATTTTTCCCTGCAACAATTTGCTTATCTTCAAGTCTTCAGTATTTATTTCAATTAGAGTATCTCTGTAGGCTATAGAAAACAAATACCTCTGTTGTATAAATACTTCTCTAGAAATGGATGCTTATTCCCTTAAGAATGTAAGGTGTTTGAAAGCCACATTTTCTGAAATAATGCTGGCCAGTCCAACTCATTCATTTAATAAAAAGACACTCCAGCATTTAAAGGAAACCTTCTTGTTTAATATCCAATACACAGCTATAAAACTTCAACCAATCAAATAAACAAAAAACTATAAAACTCCAAAAACCCAAGAGAACACTTCTAGAATAACAGGAATCCCAGAAAGATCTTGTTTGCATTTCCTCACAAACTCTTTCTGAAGCAACTGATATACATGTAGACAGACAGTCACCTACATTATGCAGCAAAATGAAACAATACCTTTAATATAATTAATTGCCATAAAGCATTACTTCCAGTAAATACTGCTAAAAATGATCCAGAAAAACTATCAGTGAAATGCAAGGCTTTACCACCAGGTGTGATATTTAAGTTGCTACTCGATAACCCAACAGTGTATTGAATTGAATCACCTCAGTTGTATAAATACTTTTCTAAAAATAGATGCTCATTACCTTAATAGTGTAAGGTGTGTGAAAGCCACATTTCCTGAAATAATGCTGGCCATTCTGACTGGGTTCATTCAAATCCTGTCTTTTGCAGAATTACTCGAACATCCTAAATTTTGCTGTCTCCACGAAGAGATCAAGAATGGCAATAAAATACTCAGAAATTTGTACGAAAAAGAGTGTTCCCAAGTTCCACAGTCTACCCATGTGACACATACAGTTACTATCATCTGCCAGATCTGCAGTTCATGCCCCTCCCTGGGAGCGTAGTTTTCAGTGCTAATATAGGAAAAAGAAAAGTCTAAATACACAATTGTGCCCTGACAATCAACAATAGTTGAGTAAACGCCTGAGACTTCTTGATAAACGAGAGTATGCAACGCTCACTACAAAGCCTTCAGGCACTCCAGAAGAGTGTTTTTCTTGACTCTTTCCCAGAACTGGAATTGGCAGCTTGTGCTGGGTGGACAATGAAATGTGGCTGTTCATTAAAATAACTTTCATTTAACAGTCCATCTACATTTAGTGAGATACAATGGATTATTTTTAACACTGTTGCTGTGCATCTTTTAAAAATACTGTTTGTTACTGCTTTAAAAATAGCCTTGAAAATACAGGTGGGATAAGCTGATGCAAGCACTTCTAAGGAGTGGGGAATTAACATGTTTTGGAAAGTTAACTTTCCAAAAAGGAAAAAAGGAAACTTTCCAAAAAGGAAAAAGGAAAAAAGATGGAGGTAGGAGGGATAAAGTTATCAGATATACAGAAAATAATATACAAAATCTTGGAACCATAATAAAAAAAGTGATCTGCCTCAAGCTGTTGCTTCAACATAGAAGAAAATTCTCCTTGTCTCTAGTAGGTACATTTTAAACCCATTTAAAAGCCAGATACAGTGGATGAGGAGTCTGGTGTCCAGCCTCACGTGCGCAAGCAGTAAAAACTCATTGTACACAGTATTTATCAGAAACAACCAAACACGNCACGAAGAGATCAAGAATGGCAATAAAATACTCAGAAATTTGTACGAAAAAGAGTGTTCCCAAGTTCCACAGTCTACCCATGTGACACATACAGTTACTATCATCTGCCAGATCTGCAGTTCATGCCCCTCCCTGGGAGCGTAGTTTTCAGTGCTAATATAGGAAAAAGAAAAGTCTAAATACACAATTGTGCCCTGACAATCAACAATAGTTGAGTAAACGCCTGAGACTTCTTGATAAACGAGAGTATGCAACGCTCACTACAAAGCCTTCAGGCACTCCAGAAGAGTGTTTTTCTTGACTCTTTCCCAGAACTGGAATTGGCAGCTTGTGCTGGGTGGACAATGAAATGTGGCTGTTCATTAAAATAACTTTCATTTAACAGTCCATCTACATTTAGTGAGATACAATGGATTATTTTTAACACTGTTGCTGTGCATCTTTTAAAAATACTGTTTGTTACTGCTTTAAAAATAGCCTTGAAAATACAGGTGGGATAAGCTGATGCAAGCACTTCTAAGGAGTGGGGAATTAACATGTTTTGGAAAGTTAACTTTCCAAAAAGGAAAAAAGGAAACTTTCCAAAAAGGAAAAAGGAAAAAAGATGGAGGTAGGAGGGATAAAGTTATCAGATATACAGAAAATAATATACAAAATCTTGGAACCATAATAAAAAAAGTGATCTGCCTCAAGCTGTTGCTTCAACATAGAAGAAAATTCTCCTTGTCTCTAGTAGGTACATTTTAAACCCATTTAAAAGCCAGATACAGTGGATGAGGAGTCTGGTGTCCAGCCTCACGTGCGNGAAAGCAGAAAAAACCCATTGTACACAGTATTTATCAGAAACAACCAAACACGCCCCCCCCCCCCCACCCCCCCCCAACTAAACATTCCCTGACAAACAGGAAGTTTAGGAATTTTATACAAGGAACAGTCTCTCACATGACTTTTAACTGATTTCAGCCTTTGTCCTTCCCCCTGCGACAGGGCTGCAGGCTTAGGCTTCCTTCCATGCCCTCTCCTGTCTCCTGGCATGCCCTATCCCATGCCCAGTGGGTGCCAAGCTTCATGGGACTGCTGCTGAGGTGGATCTCCATAACTGAGTGGGATCTGGTCCTGCCTCGGTCCGGGGCTGGTACCTGTGATTTATCAGTCAATGTTTTTAACTTGCCAGAACTGTGCCTATTGCAGCCTGGTCCCCAGTTCTGCCGAATGGACGAAGGCTGTCCCAGGTGACCTGGTATTTACTGGCTTTACACTCTCTGGATTTGGACCCTGAACAAAATTAGCTTAACAATTCTCACATATTTGTGCAATTGCTTTACTACAACTCTGCTTCTGGCGTATTTCTCCATATACCGATGCCCATTATTGGGATATTAAAGGTCCCAATAATACAACACTAAAGAATAATAACAGCAAAGCTTCAATTCCAGAATCCCCTTTTACTTCTGCCTTCTATTTACTGTCACCACTAACTCAGGCATGAGAGGTATACTTTAAGAGGGCTTGCAGTATTTGCCTTCATATGCTGAAATCCTGAAAGCACCAAATCTTCCTAAGTTCTTCCAAAACCTATCTATGGTACCAATACTCAACTAATAAGTAATCTTCAAAGAGGCTTATGTGAAGTCTGTAAAAGGTAGGATTTCCAAATTCTGAAATCTACTTGGCTGCGCATACATAAGGGTGCCTATAGACCAACTGAGGGAAAAATGTTACATGAAATATGACATGAGCTTTAAACAGTGAGTTAGCAAGATTGTCCTAGATAATTACTGACAACAAGATTTGCATTATCTGAGTAATCTGATGCATCAGGCAGTTTTAGTTCTCTCTTCTTGCAGAATGCTGCACAAGATTCTTTACTTATACTTCCCAAAATATGTTTCCTTTTAACAGGTAATGTTGCTAGTAAGTTTTGAAGGCAAAATAAATGCATATTATTGATGTAGTACATAGCACAATGACAAAAATCAGCTGATACAAAAAAGTCTATAAACTTCTCTATGAAATTATATATGTCTATAACATTCTTACACCCCACATATTTATCTAAATTCCACTGCTCAGTTGTTATGACTAACTCAGTAACATATGAAGATTATATGTACCCAGTGTGTAAAGGTTTGGAGGATTGTGTCCTACAATATTAGTACAGAATTAGAGATGGTCACCTTCAGTTAGTGATTTATCTCATTTCTCAAAGTGGGATGGATCACCATTTGGAGGTGACTAATGCTCTTCAGTGACCACGAAGGGTACCTAGATCACTAAATGAGATGTGTTTTTCCTCATATTAACTCTAAAATCATGGCCTAGGTTTCCAAGTTTCTCATCAGTTATTCAGGCAGAAGCTCCTTTGCTGTGGACTCTCCTTGCACAGGTAGATTTTCAGTTTGTTCAGACGTTGTGTAATTTTGAGGACAAGTTTTACAAATTCTGCATGTTTTCTTTGTACAGCTGAAATAAATATTTTGCTCAGCATTCTACACTCATATCTTCATCCATCTTGCAAAAACTCACACAGCACTGTAAGTCTTAACCATTTTTTCATCTGATATATGGAAGTAACTCTATAGAAACCTTTATTCATCATCATTTCACACAATTCCCATCACTAATGTAAATATGTTACATCAACATCTTGAACTAGGACACTAATGTCCCAAATAATTTTTCATATGCAAAATAAATTAATTTATTGTTGAGATTAAGGTTTTTCATGTGTCTTTCATTTGAGAGCTCCTTCATTTTACATTACTTCATACATTACAGTACCTTATAGCTCAAATGGAGGCTAACTGGTGTTATACCAACTGAGGAATATGGCCTACACACAAGCATCAGGTATGGAGGTTTATTTGTTCAGGGGTGGATGTGGATGAGTGGATAAATACGCTTTCAGATATGAAGGTATTTGTATGTCTGTATACTGCAGATATACCTCCTGGAAAATGAGGGAAATAAAGCAGAGAGGAAAAAATACCAAGCGCTATTATGCTAAGATCTGCTTTTGCCTTCTCTATAGAGAGCAAATATTTTAACAGTGAAGATTATATACTGAGCATGGCCAGTAAGAGTTTGCTTTCTTTTTCAATAGCAAGCAAAGTTTCAGGAGGAACCTGCTGATGGTGGGAGAGCTCCTAAGGTTTCTAGACAGGACAGCTTGCACAAACACAGCCTCTCTATATAGCCTGGGAACGACTTGAGATTCCTCACCCTTTCTATTTGGAGGAAATTACCATTGCCAGGGACAACAATGCCGATAAACACCAGTGCCTGGAGCCTGCGTAACTCAGGTAAACACAGAGCTTCCTGACACGATGAAAACCACTGAGCACTTCTTTCAAGTCATTCTTCTTATACAGTGTCAGATGTGAGTGTTTAAACAGTCAGCATTTCCTCAGTGAAATACTTTTTTGGTTGATTAGACTGGTCGACTGCTATGCTTTCATGATTAATCCTAAATGTGGGCTTCTGAACACTGCTTTGAACAGTCTAGTGCAAAATGGCATCTGGTTTGGGAATATGTCTTGGGACATTTTACAGGATCAACCTTCTTTTCATATACAGTTTCTTAAAAACCACTGGATTTTAAGTTCATGTTAGAAGTCCAAACTCATGCTGAGAAAGAGTAAAGCAGCAGTCAAGGGCCTAAGAAAGGCCTGAGTCTACTGAGTGCACATTTAAATAGAGCAGTGAGTTTGAGCCCTGGGAATGCTCTCAGACTAGAAACTTTGCCTGAATAAATTCTGTTGCTCTACGATCATGGGTCTGAGTTTGAATAGCAGGGGTGTGAATGTAGCAGGGGAAATACAGCCCTGGTGCTTACATGGCAACGTACTGAGACTTGGTTGAGGCACCTACCTGGAATTGGGAATCATTACTAAGTTTAGACTCAAGAAAAAAAGTCCATGTCCTTTATATCTGACTCTATCTTGTGCACAAGCCTGTAAACCACTTCTTTAACATTCAGCCTTCCTGAACAGGTTTTGTGCTGGCCTTCCGCATGGGAGAGTGATTTTTGTTCCTAATGTTTGGTAGTCAGAAATATGGATTCTGGCACTATTAAGGGAAAGCCTGACAAAAATTTACATGATTATTAAATAAAGCTATTGAAGATACAGTCTGGAATTGATGCAAAAGTCACAGAATGCATAACAGGCAGTTAGCTGGCCATTAGCCACTAAAATACAATTGTCAAGTCTAATTGATACTAAGGTAAAGAGTATTACTTCCATTCTGTCTTAAGTTCCTCTGTGGTGTTGACATCTGGGAGCCCAAGCTGTGCTTCTAGGATGGTCCAGAAGATTTGTAACATTGGGAATGGATTAAATCCCTGACATTATACCAAACTTCAGCCATGTCAGCAAACTGCTAATCATAACATTAACCATCTAATCTTTATATACCAGAAAGTAAAAAGAAGTACAGAGGTGACCAACAGATAAATGAGGTGTTTCTTAAAAAGTTATGAACCCAACAGCATAGATCTAAAAAATGGAACTCTTTCTTGTCTTTTTTTTAATACATTATGGCTTATGATGGCTATGCAATTGCACTTGGTGTATTTGGCTACCCACTCATTATTTTTCACATATCCCATTAATAGATTATTTAAGAACCAGTTATCTGCTAGCTTCGTTCCATATCTTCTGAAGTCCCTTCTACAGTATGCAGCCATAGGAATAATTTCTCAATTTGGCTAGTTGTCATACCTCATTTTTTTCTTTCAGCTTTGTGATCATAACAATGACAGGGCTGTCTTCTTGCCAAACCATCTGCCAGAAATCATTCACGGTATTAATCATGGGTCCCTGAGTTGCAATGAAAGCCTTCTCTTTACCTCCATATCCCTGGTTTAGAAACAGACACAAAAGCATTTACTTAAAATTCATGTGATAAATCAATATTGCAGGTGAATAAAAGAGCAGAAAAACCAGAAAAATTTATCTGAAATTAAAAAAAAATATTGGTACTGAAAGAAGCTATGACTAGCAGTAGAGCAGATCAGAAATTTTTCAGTAGAACAGTTTTTTCTCTGGAAACTACTGATTTGATGAACTTAAATACTGATTTGATGAACTTAAATAGTCCTAAGAATACATCCATTCCTCTCAAATTTCCCTTCTTACTTGGCTTCTTTTAGCTAGCTCCATTCTTCAAGTTACTGGGACTTTCCTCATCCAGTGGTACTTTAATCTACAATTTAAATTGTGGCAGTGTTTACAAGATAGTTTATAGTCAACAAGCCACAGGAGAGAAAATAGGAACTATAAAACTGGTGTCTGCAAAGATTCATGACAGAAAAAAATTTTAAAACACATGATTGTTCGTGGAGTCAAAAATTCTGCTATGCATGTTTTCCAAGGGAGAAGTGCCTTTATGAGGCTTTGTAGAAGGGACAACACATATAGGGAGTATAGGGAGCCCCAAAACACACATGAGCGTGTAGGAGGTCAAAGAAAGGTCAGGCAAACAGTGGGGAAGCAGAAGAGTGGGAAAGACAAGAAGTGGGAAAAACAAGACACTGCATTCTTATTTTTTGAGTGAAAAGAAGAAGTTATGAGTTTGTGCAGTTACAGGGTGCCCAACAGTAATGCAGGAGAGAGCCTGGCAATGTCTGAAGGGAATGAGTGAATGGAGAACAGCTGGAGACATGGCATGGGAGTCTCTAGCCTTGGGTCTTCCTTTTGGGTGCCTTTCTCCCTGACAGCTGTTACTCATTGCATGAACCAGTGGGATAATCCTCAGCTGGCACAAACTGTCCTCCTTCCACTCACCAATCTGCCTGAACATACTTTGTCCAAGACAGGTCTGTCAGGATCCCAGCAAGCCCAATGGTTTTGTATACACGGATATGAAATTTCATTTCATTGCTGGGTTGCATTTTTTCTACAGTTGCCGACTGTTCAACTGGTGTTAGTAACAGGAGGAATCACCATATGTGGGCCTGAAGGCTGGTGGCATAGGGAAAAGGGAGACCTCAGAGGATTCAACATATGGTCTGGCTCATGGGAGAGTTGCTCTCCAAATAGAACCACTCTCCTTAGTTACATGGTGATGTCTTCATGAGAAATGCTGAAAGTGTGGGTTGCAAAGTGAGGCAGGGTAAGGGGCACGGTGCTGTGTACATACACATTAATGTACTGTTAATTAAAGAAGCAACATCATTGTACAGTTCTGGGGCCAAATTTCCATTGTACTATTACCTTTATTCCAGCCAAGGTTCTGGATAATAACTCTAAAGAAAACATTTAATTTTGCAGGTAGAGGACTACACTCCTAAAATATGATTGAAATAGTTTCTTTGTGATCTATTTAGCATATACTCTGTCATGAGTTCAAGAAAGCTCTGTGTGTGAGTGTGATCAAGGACTATAACATACCTGACACTTAGAAATAATGCTTTCCAATAGGGTTCATGCTGGTTAAGTCATTGTGTCATGAGACCAGTATAGGGAGTAAAATGTGAATGATGATTTTGTGGGCACATGTGTATATTCAATATATCTATGTTACTTTTCAGAAACCTGTTACAATATTTATTTAATTACTTAACTGTTGATTTCAGGACTATCTATTGGTATATTGAAAATACTGGTATTTCTCACTGTTAATGGTTAACTCTCTTCTTTACTATAAGGCAGTAGGTCAATATGAAACAATAAATACCTAGGTAAACAAACAGTAATGCATGTGTTTCTTAATGTTTTCTATAAACTATTTGATAATTTTTTTTTTGTTGCAACCATTTTTGTACATTCATGGCTATGTGGTCTTTGTTACAAATGGCTCATGAAACTATTTCTACTACACATATGTAGACAAAAAGATTTGGAATTATCAATGAAGATGGGTAAGAATAAAATAAGTGGCACCTTGGCAAAGCCAGCTATTCACATGGCAAATAAAATACTTTCTCAAAAGCACATGAAGAGTGTACATTTACTTACCCTAATGTAGTTAGCATTTATGTAGGTACTCAAGGAGTCAGATGGATTTTTTGGTTTCAAATACACTCTGCTTAGAGGATCTAAGAGCACAAGGAAGATGGAAATCAATAAGAAAACCCATAGTTAGGAGATTTCTAAAAAGAATCAAAGACTTTCTGAAGGAAAAAACCTACTGTTATTTGGGGTTGTCAAGCAGTAAAGAATTATGCACCAATTTTTTCTCTCTGCAAAGGATCACCACATGTAACTAAGGCACCCCTGTACTGCACAAGGCTGGGCTGTGCAGAACCATCTCACAGAGCTGTGGGCACTGCAGAAACACTGTCAGGCCCAGGCAATGCACAACAAGGTCGAGTCTGCCCATGCTGCCTATTGAGCTGATCTGCCTAGACCCCCTCTGAAACCTGTCGTACCATTGTACAGTGGTTCATAATTACACCAAGCCCTTTGAACCTGACTTTGGTAGTTTTGCCTGAAGCTGTAGTGTTCAGTGACTACACTGGACAGCTGGATTTAAATTAAGAAAAGATTCCTCTGCCTGGGATGAAATCAAATATGTGTGTTTTATACCAGTTTAAGTTCACTGTAAGGGGCTGGACTACGTAATCCATATTCTTCCCTTCAGTCCTGTGTCCTCATCTGACACAATTTGTGACCATTCATGTATACTGAACTGGAGACACAATGCCAAAATACAAGAACATTTTCCTTCACACTCTTCTTTCCTTCAGTCTTGGATGGCCTAGAATGGACTGGGGGCCAGTTCCACTGACTAAAGAGCTGGGGGTTATTAAATCCCTCCTGGAAAAGAAGGTTTTGCTTGTTCATTTGTGATGATGTGACACGCCCCCCCCCCGCCCATGTAACACCATCTTGGAATTAAAGCCAGTATATTCTCAAGTATGCAATGTAACAGAAAGGGGAAAGCAGACCCGGAGTGAGACGCCCATGTGGGGCTGTCTAGGGACACACTTTGTCTTTCTGCACATTTTTTCTGAAAAAAAAATTCTATCATTAACAAAATCATATGGAAATATTTCTATGCTAAAAAAAAAAATCTTTTCTTCTGGCAATTGGCTTAAATACTCAGTTATTATCAGCAGGGTTTTTTGACAGTATGCAGACACCTATTGGTTTGGAAATAGTCTCTGGATAGCTCCTTTGCTGAGTGCAATCTAGGCAATGTCTTTAAAGATACATACATGGGCACTGAGCTGGAAAGAGGTAAGTAAACATTATTTAGTGTGTGGCCCTGGTGTTTACATAAAAATATATAACTGATATATATACATATGCTGTAGCAAAACCTAGTATTTTCAGAGTTGCTTTTGGATTTCTTTTGTGACTTTTCATCCTGTTCCTAAGAACATGATAAAACGTTGGCAAACCCAAGGAAGAGGAGGGATGATCCCAAACATAGTTTATGTCCTTTTCCCACTGGAGGTCACAGGAGCACATTGAACAGGAGTGGAGCCTTTGTAGAACCCAGGTGATGTTTTGAAAGTATGTTTCTTAAAATATGCAAATGACTGCATGACTTCAAAGTCTGCACATGGAAGTCTTGTCTTTTGCGGTTAATAGCACTACGTGAACCCTAATTAACTTGTGTTAAGATCTCTTTGTACTAGCTTTTCGATTTTTTTTCACTTAGAGCTTTTTTTTTCCTTTAACAATATGAGGACAGGAAACCTCTCATTCCTTTTCAGCACAGAGTGATTATTAGCTATTTCCACAAATGCCTCAGGCTACGTGGCCTTGAAAAAACACCCGCTTCCTCTAGCTCACACAATGCCTCTGACTCTGGTGTTGCTTGACCCCTACCTTAAAAAACCTCTTCCAAGCAGACTCAACATCCAGTTTAATTATCGCTTCTTGAGATAAATCCCTCTGTTACTAGGGAGCAGCTAAACCAGTTCCACAATTTCTGAGACCTCCTTCCAACTCCAATCAATGAAACAAACACTGCTTCCGAACAGGAATCCTTTATAAATTAACAGTCATGATCAGTTATGAAATAGGTAAATGCTGTAAACTGAGCTCTGAGATGAGGAAATCCTGAGCAATGCTAAAGATCCAGAGCCACTAGGCAATCATCGGACACAAATGGAAGTCATTAGCTTCCTCCTGAATGACAAATACCTAGAGGTAATAATTTTATCCTCAAGGACGGCAAAGTCTTGGACTCTGAAGCTACAGAAAGACAGATGCTGACTGCAAGGTTGAATTCATCAATGTCTGCAAAGCCTCTGAAAATGCACCAGAACTGCTAAGCACTTATAATTACTAATAAAATTTGTCTTCTATGATTTTAACTGAGGGAAAATTACTGCTGGTTTTTTTCCATGCATCCAGGAAGTCTGGAATAGCTCTCTCAGTAGAGTAGAAGATGCTTCTTCTAACTCCATCTTTAACAAATTAATTTTGTCCTGAATTTATCATGTTGGAGGAATAGGAGAGTGTTAAAGGGACTGTAACTTGCCTCCATTAGAATGCCTGGTGCAGGGAACAAGCAGGGTTATATGGTAGCAGTGCTGGACAACCTCCTGCCATGCCATGGATACTGGAGGATCATTCACTCCATGAACTCCATTGGTGCTTTCATTAGGGAGCAGAACTGGAGCAAATATGAATGTAGTCAGAATTGGGGAGTGCAAGGGAGCTCGAAAATTTCAGCATCGAGAGAATGGTTTTCCAGGTTCTGTTTATATGCTTTCATAATAAAGTGCTTTGTTCATATGATTTAACTTTCCCCTTGTCTTTAGTGGAATGTCAGAGCCAGTTTTAGCACAAGCACTTCATGCAACAGATTGTGGACTTCTGGGTCTGACCCACTAAGTGCTTTCCATCTTCATATTAGTATGACTCTGCTATTCTGCCCAGGGTGTTTTCATGCAGACTTCTGACATGAGGTTAGTTTTCAGAGAGGGATAGGGAATGGCAAACTAATGGATGTGTTGCACATACAAAGATACCCACAGAATAGTGTTAAACCACTTGTTCCTTTGTAAGCAAAAGTCCACACTTACTCTGAAATACCACAGGAATTCTGCTTCTGGTTTGAGAGGGAAAAGTGAGACAGGAAGTAGGAAAGATGGAGGGCTGAAGAAGTAGTGGGAGATATAGGAGAAGATAGTAGGAAGCTGAGGTCCTGCTGCAGGGACTTGTAGTGGGGGCTGCAGGAGACAAGCAGGCAAAGGTGAAGATGTGGAGTAAGAGGATGAGGAATGAGCAGCAGGGCTGCTGTTCTGCCATAGGGATGTGGCTATGGTGAGAGACTGGGAAATCTGTGTTCAGGATTGGGAACCTGCTCAGAGGGCGTGAGAAACACTGTAGGCTGGTGGCAGAGGGGATACAGCTAAAGATACAGAGCAGGGTTTAACAGGAGCTGTGGGTGGGGTCACAGTCAGGAGGAAGGATGGAGAAACACTGATCTTAAGGAACTGCTGAGCCACTTGCCTCTGATCCCACACTGGCCCCTCAGTAGTTGAATTAGAATATTATTGTAATGCAAATAAAACTTAGAGAACTTGAAGCGGCAGCCTAGTGTTTGCTTAAGAGTGTTGGCTATGTTGCACTGCAGCTGAAACATCTTCTGTACTTTGTAGTTTTCCATATAAAATAATTTTCAATAGGCATTAGTTGTATTTCATGTGAGTGTGTCTGGCTGGGCAGTATCTGCTAACATAAACCTGCCCTCATGCACCCTGTCACAGAATTATCTCTTAGAAAATGAGAATATCTACCACAGCATAGAGGGTGGAGCTGGCAGGACTGGGCATTTTTAGGACATAATCCATCAGCTCAAATGTCACTTGTCACCACAGGTGCCCCAATTCAGGAGACGCACCCAGCGCTGGGAATGGAAAAGCTGATGCGGGTGTACAAAGCAGCGAGTTGATATCATCTGAGCAGGAAACCAGGATAGCTGTTCTATTTAATCACTCAAATAATTTCCAAACCCTCTCAGGATGTGGGGTGTGCAAATATTTATTATGAACATGTGCCTCAATCCTCAAAATATCTTCTGTGAAAAAGCCTGGTGCTAACACACAACAGACCTTTTGATTTCTGTCAAGGATGGTTACAAAGTGCCCGTCAGTGGGTAGCTGCGGTGCACACCAGCAGTGTGCTTGGATTGAAAATGTTCTGTGGAGCTAGCAGCACATCCCGGCTAACTGGAGGTGAAGACACACAGACACACTGGTTCTCAAAGCTCATCAGAATCAAGCACGGCCCAGCTGTTGTGTCCCAATTCAAAACACATGCTACAGCGAAACAGGACTCATTGCATTTGCAAGGCATTGCTGGAGGCAAACCTGATGGTGGCTGGGGCAGCCTGGACAGGAGATGCTATGGGAAGGCAGAATTCCTTCCAAAAATCTGCCAGTCAGGCAGAGGGGGGCTTGTGATATCTTGTCTCCACTGCAGCTGATGGCAGAAGTCCTGCTGTCGTCAAAAGGGTCAGGATTTCACCCTCCGTGTACATCCTGTTGACACTGGGCCAGATTCTAAGGGACGCTGAATTGTCTGATTGTTTGGTATCTAACTTGCATTCAGTTACCTTCTCTCTTTAATTCCCTTCAACATCTCTCGACTGTGCTCGGATGCACACAGCTATTGGTTGCAATAGATGAACTAACCTTGAACACAATGAAAATTTTACTGGAAGCTGAGGAGAAGCAAGGACTCCACACAAGCTTCTTTCCCAGCCACATATCACATTTCTGAGATTAATCTAGAGACTGAAGGCCATCAGTTTTCATTAGTTTGACTGCAAGGCCTTGGTGATGTGAACAAATTATAATGCTTTCAGATTTGGTGAGAGAAATCTCATCACTTAAGATGTGTGAATTTGAATGACTAACAGATAACATACGCCCACAAGGATATTCTAGAGATGTTTAGAAAACAAATTTCTAGTTGATAGGATATGCTGTCATTTTAAAAGTATTCTTCATTCCAAACCTAAGCAAAGGACTTGCATTTTTCTGTGGGAATGTTTTGTAATACTTTGAATCACTGAACTTTTTCACTTTGGTGATGTCAAAAATTATAAAAACTTAACTATTCATGTCTATATTTAGGGTAATGTTAAAACTTCTGCAGCCTATTTTGAAACAGAACACAAAACAAAATATTTAATAAAAGAGAAATGGAATATCTCATTATCCACCAACAAATGTTATGAAAACAACTGCATTTCAGAGAAACATGTATTTCAAAGGAAAACTATTCCACTGAAAAGTTTTCAATCACCTCCAATTATAACAAAGCAATTGTATATGAATTTGGGCCAATGAAAATGCAGAAGCAGTATAGCAAGGCAGTAACAATTTTAGGGCAATGAAGAGGCGGCACTGTGTCACGAATGTAAACAGATCTCCGCCAAGTGCACGGAGAAGACAAAAAGCAGTCAATAGAGAACCTTTAAAGATGGAAATAGATTACACTTGTTTTTTGTAGTCTGAGTCTTTTTAGTCCCAAGTATCTTGACTCGACCAGAGGGAACTCAGTGACTGCAAGATGGTTTGGGCTGTGATGAGAAGGTACTGCAAGGCACGGCAGACCTCACTCTCCCCATCTGCCTGAGCTGTCTTTCACAGAAAATCAGCATGAGCCTAGCTGCCCTTCAGTACGTGGCTGGGATGCTGCCAACCTGTGCACCTACTAAGGCATCCAGTGAGAGTTTTGCATTTGCCAATCCTACAGCACTGGGCTTCTGCTATCTTTCTACATGGATTATAAATACAAGTATGAATGGGTACTCATCAAGCAAATATAAAGACGGCTCAATTTTCACAGCAATACATTCTCAAAGCAGGACTAAATGTTATAGAAGGAAACCATGGGCTAACTCACTTACTTGGCAAAATTGTTTTATAGCGGTTTTTAGTTCCATGACTCGGGATGTCAATTTCTTTGGGATCCACAAAATTCATTGGTATTTCCTATAAAAAAAAAAATTAAATCAGACTGATGTTTCCAAAGGAGCCATGCAGGAAATTATCACCAGAAGGCCATCTGCTGTTACACAACTGTCTTTTAACATCAAAGTTATTAAGAAAAAAAGTGGTTCCCACCTCAAGCCTGTCAACACCCTTCCTTTAATAAACACAGGGGGTTGCACAGTGAAGGGGTGACTTCCAAGGAACACTTCCGATGAACTATTTAAAAAAAGTTTTTATGAGATTAGGACCAAGGTTAAAATGCCCTATAGTTCCAGAAAAGTGGAGTTCAAAAGTACAGTACTGTGGCAAAAAAGAGCAATACTTTACATAATATGGGGAGGAACTTTAAAAATAATGAAATATTAACATTTGGCAATTTTTAAAAAAATTTTGTGCTAAGCCCTTAACAATGAAATTGAAAGGCCTCACTTGCCTTTTCTTTAACTACTAGAATGACGTGCCTTAGTCTTTTGCATTCAGTGACTCAAAAGTAATAAAAATCTGAAGCTATTTCTTTTGCTTCTCATTTTGATCTTTTAGTGACTGATTTACATTGCAGATGCACAAGTAACTAATGTGACAGTTTCCTTGAAGTTTCAAAAATATACAAATGATAAACTTCTCATAAAATTACCATTTTTCAAATTGTTTGTAAGCATGAAAAGTAAAAATCTGCAAATTTTGCATTGAACAAAATGTTTAACTTGGTTTAAGGGAAGGTAAGAATAATTTTGATTCTAAGGTCCTGAAACAATGCTTTTACAGTTGAATAAAACCAACCCTTTTAAAATGGCAGGATGAAACATGTAGGCGTTGTTTGTTGTTTTTCATGATTGTGAGGGATGTTTTACCAACTAAAACAATCTGGCAAAATCACATTAAGAATGCTTCGGTTTACTCAAATCTTCAGGTTTTTTTTTTTGGCCACCGTTATTTAAATTATCTTAGACTAAGCAGAATTTGATCTTCAGTAAATTAATTCTTCTGCTTAAAAGAAGTCATAACTAGAGACTTGGAAACTTCATGCTTGCCTGAGACATTTGGCCGAAGAGACAGTGGCATGTTAAGTAACTGTCTCTTAGAGTCACATAGGAACATGAGGAGGATCTGCTGGTCTGCATCACTGGAAAATTTACTTGAGGATTGTCCTCCAAAATGAGTCGGTTTCTACTCTAGAGGTGCAGGCCTGCCCACTACTTTGGCACAGAAGAGATGCATGGTCATTGTCCTTCAGACCCAAGCTGTGGTCCTGCCCAGCATGATTGACCTCTGCAGGGTTATTTTAAAGGAACAGGGATGAGGACTTTAACAGCTTGTGAAGCATGCACCCAATAGCAGATTTTTACATGGGTTCACCAAGCAAGGGAAGCTGCCCTCTCACTTTAGTGCTTCAAGAGATGGCAAAGTTAAGTAAACTTTAGATGGTTCATAATGAAATGTTGTGATTCGTTTCCAGTTCCCAACTTGGCTTCTGAACATCTTACTATGTGAGGCTGCATCTGAGTTTATTTTTATTTTTCTACCTTCTCTGCCGTATGTTCATGCATTTCATAGACCTTCTTTATTCTTCCGCTCCCCCTCACTCAGTTTCTTCCTGGATCTCTTCTTGGTCTTCAGCTGGCTCCTCAAAAGAATGACTTGCTGTGTCAGGCCAGCCAAAGCATTGCTGCTAAGACACACCTTCCTTGCAGGTACTTCATCCAATCCTTTTTCAGATCGCTGTACTGCCATCCATGTGATGGCTGTCCTAAGTTCAGGATCTTCTTACTTCTAAGACTTCATTCTTGCAGAAACCTCATCCCCGCTACCTCAAGTCAAACCATCTCACCTCTGTCCTGCGTCTAACGCCGCTTCCTCATCCACAAAACTACAAAATGAGCTCCCACACCCTCTTCATATTCACCTCTGACTTCTACTGCTTCCCAATGGTGACCTCTGTGAGACTCTTACCCTTGGCCCCTGGGCTCCAAATTGTTCCAACTGGCTGACCTAGAGCTTCCCTAGCTCAGTTCTGGCTTAGTACAAACACCACCAGTACATGGCCTCAGAAAGACTTCCGTGCTAAACTATGTATCAAGTGAGAGAGCAAGACACTAAGCCTGTGCTTAATGTGATCTATGTCCGTCATCTACGGAGACCCGAAAAAGATGCGTGAGGAAGAGTCCTCTGCCTGCCCAAATGATGGTGGTTGGTGAGGGTCTTCCAGCTGCCTAGCTGTCTCCCTCACTATGCTGGTTGAAATTTTTAAATCGTTCATCATTTGGTGAGTTACTGACAGGCAAAAATGCCACCAAGTTGAAAACAGAAACATACTTCTCTGGGCCAACTGGGACCATTAATAACATTAATCACTTACATCCTGTAAACACTTTCTAATCAGTGGTCTCCTCCCAGTAGTAAGTACTTGTGAATCCAAGGGCACGGACAGAAATCTGACAATACACCATGGATCACAGCCACAGACAAGTCACTTACTCTGAAACTAGCTGTGAGAAAAAAGAGATTATTCCAGAAAGAAAAAGACCAGGATAATATGAGGATAACATTCCTGATAACAGGGGAGCAAATAAGCCCAGCAGACTGTAAATAGCAGGAACATGGGCAAACTCTGTAGCTGTATAGGCAATATATATAAAATTGTTTTGTTAAACACATATATTTAACTAAATAATTGCAAATAATGTATAAACTGCACACGCTTCATGTGCTCAGTCACTTGCATGCAATTATAAATGCACATGCATATTGTTCATGGGCTGGTTTCCCTCTCTGAGTGGTACCTTCTAATAAAAGGTATTCGGGCTCACATTAGTTTTTAAATGCTGTTCATACACTTGAAGAGGTATGATTTGGATCTCTGAAAGATTCAAGAAAATGTGGCAAAATTCAGGAAAATTCAGGCAGGTAGTCATTATACCCATCCCTCCATTTTTATGAGGACCTAATTTTATAGATTTAATGTTCTGTCACTTTCCCATGCAGGATTGTATTTCTTGACATTTGAGTATTTTGGAAATAATGAATTTTATCTTCTGTCACCAGCTTCAGATATTCTGTCTTTTGAAGAGCAGCAACTCAGGTTACTAAAGAAAGTATAAATGCTGGGCAAATGATGTTTCTTCCTCCTTCCAAGTCAGGTGTATTCTCCCAACCAAGTATACCCAACCTTTTTGTAGCATTATAAAAAAAAGGAAAATAGCTTAATAAATACTATGGAAAAATATTTTGATTGTAATTTAAAACCTTTTACAGTAATGTCCCCTTAATTGTTAATGAAAAAAAAAGAAGAATTAACCTGAGAAACTGCTCATGTTTTAATTTTCCACTGAAAACTTTGTACATTTCTCCACTTTTTTCACATTTGGAAGTTTTTCATGAGAACTAATAATTCTAGTCTCCAGAAGACTGCCTTACTGTATTTCTTTAGCTAGTTGAAATGAGCTGTGTAAGCAGAATGGGTGAGGGTTATAAACTGTGTTCTTTGCATGCCTCAAGTTCCTACTTGAGCTATTATCTGTAGCAAGGAACACAGTAAACAGATACTGTTCGACAGCTTCATCTGAAAACACATTTTAAAAAATGTTTTAAAAACAGAATAGACAAGCCATAACCTTTTCGATGAAATTCTGAGGAAACACTGAATGGCCAAAGCCATGTTGTGCCCCTCTGAGGGACAAATAAAATGTGACTCTGTCTCCCCAAAGCTGCACACAACTGTTGTGTGAGACGATTTGGGTAAGCAGGATTCTCTGAGGTGCCAATTTGTCTGTACAAACTGTCTCCTAACATGAGGGGTTTCAGCATGATGAAGTTATTTATTCTGACTTTCCTGCCTAAGCAGCAGAATGGCAGAGAACCTGTGGCATATCTGGTGATAAAAGTATGTTGGATGATTGTAATTTTTCCTGTGTACACTGCCTGTCCACTTTTTGGTAGAAGAACTGAGGGATTTACTTTTCTTAAGCAAATGACTTTTACTATAAACCTTGGATTTTAAAGGTAAATAAAAGGGCTGCTTCATAGGATGCAATTATTCATAATGAAAAGCTATTTTTAGAGTGAGATGACATTTATTATCTATTGACTCACATGCACAAATTGGAAAAAAAATGAACCCTAAGGGATCACGTGCTCTGGCATGTTTAATTTTAATTCTTTCCAGTTTCTCTGATTTAGATATCAGATTTCCAGACATGCAGTTCTCTGGATCAGTTCTGGAACTCTTCTGAAAAACTGCTACCTCTGGCCCTCTGATTCTTCAGCTGCTGAAGCACAACTGCTACATTACACCTCTCCAGTTAATACATGCATATATGAACTCCTTTAGGATTCCAGAGTGACTACTAGCTTACTTTCATTAATTTTACTGCTTTGTTATGGAATCCCTTCCACTAATGCTTCAATATCAGACAG
Organism: Platysteira castanea; assembly: GCA_013397175.1. Lineage (NCBI taxonomy): Eukaryota > Metazoa > Chordata > Aves > Passeriformes > Platysteira > Platysteira castanea. Next base: position 435,291 of record VYXC01001152.1, on the reverse strand, counting down.
AACCTCTAGTGATCTGCTTGAACCTATCCCTGCCACAGATGTAGGAAATTTCCTAAATTTTTCTAGGGTCAACGCAGATTCAAATAATGGAGTCACTTCTCACCTACTGGTTCAACTTCCTCAAATCACTTTTCTACCATTTTGATCATCAATTGATCCTTGTACTCTTTGGTAAGCTTCGTGCTGTTGATCTGTTTAAAAATGAAGTCATGATTTTTCTTAATTCAAAACCTTTTTTTGCTCTGCCTTACTCAGCTTTCACATTCAAGTGGCATCAGTTTATGCTCTTTTCTACTTGCTTGTAGTAAGTGTCTCTTTTTTTCTGGAAGCTTCTTTCATCTGAGTGTTTTGCAATACCAGACTTTTTCAGATCTTCTTAAAGTAATGTGTTTTAATGTGTTTTCCCTGACTTTTTCTCCACCTGGCCCCTTTTTTCATTTTAGATTCTTACCCCTTTTACTAATAAATACACTTGTAAAACACTTCAGGGTTTTTTGCCTTGAGTATATTAGGTTGCTGTATGGCATGCTTGATAAAGATATTTTGGATCTTGGGACAAAAGTCCCTTTTGGATAGAGACTGTGGGTGTCCCTATCTGCTCCAAAAAATAATTTATGGTGAATAAAAATTTAGAGCTCAAATTGCAAACAGACGTGGTGTTTACATGGGAATAAACAAAATCTCCAATTATTACTGTGTTTTCTGTCATCATAGCCTTTATGATCTCTTTGAAACTGTCACAGTGTTACAGTTCTGACCATTTGGACTGTAGCTCTATTATAACACTTAGACCATTTATGGTGGGACTTCAAACCAAGAGGAATCTGTATTATCCATGGATATAACTGACTGACTTATCTATGTTTAGTGCACAAACATAAAACACCACCTTGAAACTATCTAATCTGCCCTTTGGAAATGATTTGTACTTTGACATTAAAGTGTTTTCCGATTATTTTTTCCCCACAGTTTTTGTTGTGCCTCTTATGTCAAAAATCCTCATTTCAGGCAGGTTGTTAAACTCACCATGAATTCTGTTTGAAGTAAATGAGAACATGCCACTGCGTCTCGGAGCTGCTGCCGTGTCAGGACACGGCCAGCTGACTGCAGGTATTCCATCGCTACTTTTTCTCGTGGGGTTGGCACAGTGACGAAAGGTTCAACACTTCCCAGGCTGCTCATATCCAAAGTCAGTGAGACATTGGATCCTCGTCTGCATTAGAAAATAATTCAAATGGTTATACGAGATCTGTGTTACCGTAAATCCCACACTCATGAAGCTGATCCTGAGTTATTTATGCACCCTGACTTTCTCTACAGTCACTGATGGATTTTGGCATACAAAGACGGCAAGACTGGTTTCACTGGTAGCACTGAGAGGACAGAAAACCAAGTACATCCTACTTCTTGAATCTAACAACGGATGCTGAAAAGATGTATGCTGGGGGAAACCATATGAATTATTCTTAGAAGCAGAAACAGCTCCCTATATGCTACTTTATTGTTATGAATGTCAGATTTGAAAGTGGTATCTTTGTAAGGAAGAAATACTTCACAGAAAAAAACCCAGGGGATATATTTCTAACTGATACACATAAAAATGTGAAATAAATTCACAGTTATGACAGGTGCATGTTTAAGAATTTACTGAAATTAAATATACATAATAGAGCAGGAAAAATTGACAAAACCAGCAGAAATAAGTGAAAGGCAGTGTAAACATTGTAACTACCAAGATAGTAGACAATGTCTCATGCTAGGTAGAAGGGAAGGGAGAGGCACTAAACCACAATAAATGATCTGTGTCTGAGGAGAAGGAATAGTCACAGACTTAAAAGGGGCTGTTTGGGAATGCCAAACATCTCTTGCAGGACAATCAAGTTCATAACACTTCCATTTCTACAGGAAAATAAAGTTGGATTCAGTAACAACTTTGAGCCATGAAAACACAAATAGACCACACTTGGGTGGGCTTGGTACAAGCCCTATTCTTTTTGAGGCTTTCTCAAAACAACTCTTAAGAAAACTAGCTTTTTTCATATTTTCAACCCATCAATCAAATATTATCTACTTGACCCTTTAGGCCTATTGATTGCAAAAAATCCATCCTCTGCAAATTGTGATGACTAAACACAAATTTATAAGCATCTATCAAAGTTTCTGTGTTTACTAAGCAACAATCAGTACTAGACTTACAGATTCAGCTCACTGAACTGGACTACAGATGCCCAGCTCAGCTAACATTTACCAAGCAGCTATGCACATACAGAGACAGGAGAACACCAGTTTGATTCCTACCTCTGCACATTATTGTCTCTCCATTAAGGGATGCTTACAGGGAAGTTCTTTGAGGTTTTAGTTACTCTGTCATGCTTGGATATACACAACTATAACATAAGATTGTCTCAAGTCTCTCCTAATAGTCATCCTGCCAGATCAGTATGCAACTCTACGCCTTGCCCATTTGTAAAATCACATATGCCAATAATTAGCCACTTACTGGATAATCTATTATGCAGTGATTCCAGTTTTTCTGCTAAAACTGCTTGGTTGGGTGCATTTCTCATCTCCAGGAGAACTGCTGGGGGAGTGTGACTGCACACCTCTCTGTACACTGGATGTTAAGCTACAATTGTCCCTTTTACAGTAATACAATGTATCATTATAAATATAATACAGACATCATCTGATAGTATCTGTGAGGCAAGTGCTATTCCCCCCAATACTGGGGGAATGCTTTCCTCTATAGAATCACAAAATCATTACGGTTGGAAAAGATCTCAAGGACCTCTGAGCCCAACCTTTGACTGAGCACCACAATGCCAATTAAACCAGACCATTAAGTGCCATGTCCTATTGTTTCCTGAACACTTCCAGAGACAGTGACTCCCCCACCTCCCTGGACAGCCTGTTCCAATTCTTGACAACCCTTCCAGTGAAAAAATTCTTCCTAACTTCCACCCTGAATGTCCCCTGATGCGACGTGAAGCCATTTCCTCTTCTCTGTTGCTGATGGCTTGGGAGAAGAGGTTGACCCCGTTTCAGGCAGTTATAGAGAGCAATAACCTCTCCTCTGAGTCTCCTTTTCTCCACGCTAAAGATCCCCAGCTCCCTCAGCAGCCTTTCACAGGACTTGTGCTCCTTCCCCAGATCCATTGTCTTTCTCTGGACATGCTCCAGCACCTCAATGTCCCTCTTGTAGTGAGGGGCCCAAAACTGGACACAGGATTCAAGGTGTAGCCTCACCAGTGCTAAGTAAAGTCGGTCAGTCATTGGTGGTCCTGCTGACCACACTATTCCTGACACAGTCCAGGATTCCACTGGCCTTCTTGGCAAGCTGGGCACACGTTGGATCATGTTCAGTTCCTACTGACCAGCACCCCCAGGTCCTTTCTGCTGGGCAGCTTCCCAGCCACTTTGCCCCAGCCTGTGGAGCTGCACAGTTTTGTTGTGACACAAGTGCAGGACCTGGCACTTCACCTCGTTGAACCTCATACACATCAGCAGATGCTTCAGTAATTTTATTTTAAATTAAGTTATTTCTATCATGTCAGTCTGCATGAATAAAAATTACTTCAGTCACTCACCTGTCGCTTAGCAAAGCACAAAGCAACAATGTCTGAGAGACAAGACCTGGTGGAATAGGTGAATCTCACATTGTGCCATTTTGTTCACAAGCCTATTTCAGCTTAGGTGATGGGTGGGTGGCAGCAGGAGCTTTGCTGCCTAGGCCTGCAGATGGTAACAGTGAGTCAGCAGTGGGTGTCTGGCTGCCTCCAGGGGCAGATGGGGACAATTTCTGTTAGTACAGGAAAGTGGGTGAGATATGATTCTGCTAATTTTGCTAGAAGGTACGCAGAAGTGAAGTAGCATCCCAAGCAAAAAATGACGGGTAAGTGGCACATGCACAGACTGCCAGTAGTGCTCTGTGCCTTGTGGCACAGCCTGTGTGGTACCAGAGCCCCAGGCAGCAGTACCAGCACTCACACCCAAATCCAGAGCTGTGACAGTCTGGTAAGTGGGCACAACATGGTGGCTGCTCTCAGCTGGACCCTGCAGGAGGGTGCTGGCTCACATGCCCATCCCATTTCCCTGGGGACTGCTCCAGCTCCAGCCTGTGGGGGGAAATCAGTTCCCAGCTTCACACCACTTCTCCAAGAAAACATCCTGTTAGACCTCTCTGTCACAAAACCCCTCCTGCGCAAGCATCTTTTCTGACCATGATGAGCAATTTATTCCATGGAAAAAGGCAGTCCCTCAAACAGGTGGCTCTGAGTGCATATACTGCAAATCCAATCTTTTGAAAACCATCCAGAAATCCACAGAAGAGCTGTGCAATGAATCTCTCCAAATCTGTTTAGGCTACCTTTGGTTGAGAAATGGGTAGCAATTCAGATCCAGACATACTTCTGGGAGAGCCTACTGAGATTTCCTAATATAGAGGAAAAGTAGACCCATTGTCCAGTAACAAAGTACAGTGAAAATGTTAATATTTTCTTTGGCTTTTACATTGTTATAACGGACAGTCTTGGCAACAGCGTGATTTCCTTTTTAACAACAACAAAAAATATACCTGATCTAATTATAACTGTGAGTTTACAGCTTTTGCCATTTATGGGGATTATTGATGAACACTGGTCTTGAGGATCTTACTCTGGAAAGAAGAACTGGTTCTTAGGTGCATATTTAATGCATTAAAAGGTATACATTGAATACAATCTGAATATAAAGCAATCCTTAGAAGTTCATAAGAGGGCATACAGTGGATCACAGTTCTAAAGGTAATTCTTCCATAAATATGGGTATCTCAAAGAACCCTTTTGAAGTAGTAGTCTTCAATTAATAAAATTTTAAAAATAATGTTTACATACATTAGAAATGCTATAACCAATATTAGCGTTAATCACACAGACTTCTTTATTGCATTCTTTATGCTGAGGAATAGGGCTCAAAACAGAACATATTGCATTGAAAAATGAGGGAGGGCCTGAACCATCATGTGTTTGTATGTTCTAATAGAAGATGCTTATAATCTCAGGTCCTCCTCTAGACTCTGGATTCTCAATGTTCCTCTAATAGTTAAATTCTTCACTCTCTGTTGAAGAACAGAAAGCAAGAATTCTCTTCTCTTTTACTACCTGGATGGAAAGAGGTTATTTATTGAGCTCACCTTTTTCCACCTTACTAGGAGGGACTGCACAAGGCTGGCCACAGAGCAATAAGGAGGTACTACCTAAACAAAGCCCATTTTTTATAACTATCCCTTGCCTATGTTAGGTTTTGAACAAGGAAACCACAATCAGGCGAGAGACACTTCCAAGTCAGACAGCTTATTTTACTTGGAGATAAACACACAAATATATACATATATATATATATAAATATGTATCTCCTGACTGTTATTTTTCCACTTTCAATTAGAGTAAGGGACCCATACACATGGGTTTTCCCTTATCTCCTCAGGCCAAGCTTTTTTAACCTTTTAAATAACTTTATATTCTTTATGTTCCCCATGCGAATAGTCTGAGTCAAATAAGAGCAGATTTTGTTATGATACGCCTACCCCAGCATCCTCTTGAGTTTGTGTCTTGATGGGGAAGAGTACCATGAGAGGAATCTGAGGAATTGTAAACATTCGTGACAACGTTATATTAAAACCGTCAGGAGACTAACTCTTCCGAAGTTCCACCAGCTGGGACAGCCACCTCATCACTGGGTACGTGAATAAGTGCAATCAGGAAACCACTTGTGTCTGTGTATTGTCTGGAATCCCAGAGGGGGTCTTACTACATACTCACAGATCTCTTTTCAGTTGGATAATAGGAACAAGAATCCACTGGAGTATTTTGAATAATACATTTATAGAAGCAGATTTTATTACAAGGCACAATAAAATAAAAATTTTAAAAAGCAATGTTTGTTTGAAAATTCTCGAAAGGAAGCTCCACCTGTCCACCTTGGAGGGCCACCAGGTTACTGAAGCCCTATTAATCATTACTGAGGTCATTTCCAGGTCTTCCCTGACCCTAAAATTAAGCCATGGATGTTGATTATGAAAATCCCATTCCCTAACATGTTTTCCCAGTTGTTTATTTAAGCAGAATAATTTCTTTAAATACACATTCCCATGTTTATTCAGCACTCCTGAGAAATGCAACACCCAGATTCCTGAGCCTCGGCCTGCCATTCTCTCTAGTGGTTTTGGAAGCAGGGGTGATGGTTGCTGCCCTCTAGGAGTCATCGCCCTCTGACCCCAGAGCTACGGACACGGGAGGTGCTTCCTCCTGTGCCCTCGGTCCTCTGATCCCGGGCCGAGCTGCTGTGCAGCTCAGGAGGGAGCTGGGTCAGGCATGGGGGTGGAAGAAAGTCAATAATTAGAATGAAGAGTGGAGCTGGATGCAGCCGCTGGAGAGAGAGTTTGCTTTGGGTCTTCAGATGCTGCTTGTATCAGGGAACACTCCACAGGGCTACTCTCCCTGGGTTTTACTGAAGGGAAAAACACCAGAATTCCCCTGTGCCTTTTCTTTCTCTGGCGCTCACAGATTAGGCCTAGACATGAGTCCTGAGTCTCTCACCTTGCGGGTCCATCTCGTCAGCAAATGCACTGAACGAAGGTGGGGTTTGCTCTGCTGTAATTGCACTGGGAGAGCACAACTAGGCACATACTTTCCAGCACTTACTCCTTTACTGCTGCCAGACTTCACCTGCATATCTAGTTTTATGTTTCAGTAGAGCAATTCAAAGGAAAGAAAGAAGTACATTTGGAAAAAAGAACAATGGAAAAAATACAGGTCTCAGCTTTCTTTCTGCTTTTAGCAAAATAGCTAAGAGAAAAACATGGTCATGTAGATTAACTAATGTGATATGTAAAACTCCAGTAGTGTGAAAAGCGCAGTAAATTAGAAAAGGATTTAGTATTGTTATTAATCCTCTATACCAATAGAAAATAAATAAAAATAAGAAACTCTGATTTCATCAAGAAAAATCAGTGTTGAAAAAAGGAAAAGTGGAAAAGTAGAAAAGCAGAAGCACAGAAAGGTTAAAATAATTTTTTCAAATGACTGAATATATTGATGTTTTCTTCCTGCCTGGGGCAAGTAGTAATATGGATCATCTAATAAACAACTAAGATATTTCTTCACAAATGAAGATTTATAATATCCATTACAGACAGTCCTAAGAAAGTTAAGAGATGACTCTCATTTGAAGCAAAATATACTTTGATAAGTTTTAAAGTAACATTCACAATACTGTTAAATAGTTGCTTCTAACGCATAGGAACAATTTCTGTATTTCCCAAAAGTGCATATATATGATTCTTGCTCTATACTTGGTAGCCTGAAATATATCTCCACCATGCGCTGCTGATATTACTGGACATCTTGGGAAAGTAGCACTGAATGAGAGTATGGTTACATTAATGGGTGTGATAATCTCTTGATTTTCTTCTGAGTATCAGCAAACTATCTCAAACAAGTCTAAGAATACAATAAAAATCCATTATTGACCATCCCAATTTGAAATATGAAGATACATTTTTTTCTTACATCTACATTCTTTTCTCGGAAATGTAGAGCTCCTAAGTTTCAGTTTTCTGGTGTACTGCAGCACATATTAAAGAATATTCTGACAGAAAACTCCATGAGTTCTGCTAATATACAATACCAATTAATGTAATTATCCTCCTATTTACTCTTACTTTCCACAAAGGTTAACCAATATCATCAGTATTAGTTTGAGAAAATAATGAATTAAAAATCTTTAGGTAAGTACGTGAATGTCATCCTAACACATAAATATCTACACATAAGTATTTATTGCACACACTGTACTTTTAATTTTTACACTCCCAGGTGCCCTATGAAGCACTGACATACAGATGCCATGCTTGGAAGACCCACAGCGAAAACTCAGTTTCCCAAATGCTCTCTGCTTTACCTGCTAACAATTCTGCATTTCACTTGAACAAGAGCTGTAGCTTTTAGGAATAACTCCAACCTGAGATTATTGACACTTTTCAACAAACCAAAACTGTATCACACCCCAGACTGAATTACTTAAAAATCAGAAGTTGAGATCAACCAACTAACAAGGCCAAGTGCGAATTTACTTTGCATTATGACCAGTCTAAATTGATAGAGCCCGATACCTTAAAGGATCTATTCTACTCAGCTCAGGTTTGGTTATTTTGCAGCTACTTTATCATGCAAGAAAATAAAAAATTCAGGACCTTAGTTCCACCTTCAGCACTTGGATGTGCAGTAGGTCAAAACTTGATCTTCCCCACTCTCCTGCCATCCCCTGACATACCAGTGCTACTTAAACCACCAGAAATTACCTACTGACTTCTTATCATGCATGGGAACAGTGAACTTCTCTTTTTCTATGAGTTCCTGGCTTCATTTCCAGAACCTTATTCCTCTTACAGATAAACCTTCCTCTGGTTCTGGTTTTTCCTCTCCAGAGAGGAGATCCTGGACAGATAGGTAGATATTAGCTCAATTTCCCACAAACATGCTTAACAATTAAATGGTTAATACTACTGATATTTATATAATTTCTAGTCTGGTTTGCAGGCATCTGCACCTGAGACAAATCCTGTAGCCATTGGCATGAGCAGCCTCATCTCACCAAACCAAGGACCTCACTTACAGAGGCTAATTGGATATAACACTGAAGCAAATACCCATCACCTGAAAGCCAGAGATGGAAGATATTTAAGCTCAGGACTCTAAGAAAGCCTATAGTATGAAGTATGCATCTTCTTGGGAAGAATATCTGCTATTTCTGGTCATGTTTGCTCTGTCACACAGCTCTCCTCACAGTATTCCAGTGTTGTATTTTTATTTTTCTCTATTTATTGGTCACTGAAAACACTGATGCTTTCTGACTCTGAGGAATGGGTCTGGAAACTAGGACAGTAAGCTGTGTACCTACAGAAAGAACAGGAGAGATATATGGCTGCTGTGAGGCAAGTCTTCTAATCCTCTGTGGCCTCCCAGCTACAAGAAATCACCTGGCAGCAGACTCTATCTCTCTCTGAGTCCACAGAAACTGATCTGGAGCCTCAGCTATGAAGTTTAAATAGCTTTTTTGAAAACTGGAGGCATTTCATGTTCTCTCCAGAGGGTCTGATCTTGTTCCCACAGCCATGAGGAGTGCTGGCCAATACGTCTAGCACTAAATTGCAAACAATTCTCAGGATCTACTCACAGCTCAGCAGGTCAAAATGAGCTGAGGAAACGGTTTTGACAAGTACTTCTGGATTAAGTTTTAAGCAATCAGTATCTGGTTAGGACAGGAATGGCTCAATATCCTGTAGAGGAAAACAGCTGACATGAGTGTAGTTTCAACTTTCCCTCTTTTAATCAGGCTTTCTAATGTTCTGCCAATTCACTCCTGTTCTGCCCTCGATAAGGCAATGCTGCTCAGCTACGGGAACTGACTGTTCAAAAATGCAAAGCTTAAACACCCTCACATCTTTTCCTGCAGATTATTTCTACAATCAAATTGCATTTTGTCACGCAAACCTATCTCTTCAATAAAATTTGAATGGCAACATAAAGCTCTCTTTCTGCTTCATAGTCACATATATGTGTCTGCAGCATGAGTGAAAATTGAGTTAAATGTTCAGAAGTAAAAATACATGAAGATGCTAATTTGTTGTGCTTATTTGAGCTGTTTATTCCAAGAGCTGAACAAATGTTTACCAATTTGTGGTTAATTTTCTTTAGATGGTAGAGCTTTAATTGAATGCAGTCTTGTTTATTACTGTTCTTATCTGCTTGCATTGCAGCATTGCTCTGTTTCATACTGGAGGCCTCACTGCACAAACTTACTGGATGACCTGTTCTCTCTCTGATTAATACACAGGCTAATTTAAACCAAGCTACAGTGAATATAAGCAAAAGGACTTAAAAGAATAGGAAAAAGGAAAAGAGAATGGAGAGTGATAATAATTGACTGCTAGGGCTGCACATATTAAATAAATGCACAACTTAAGGAGCTCAAATAATGTGTTTATTTAAGGTAAGCCAACAAGAACTGTTAAAAAACCTCCACATGTTCTGCCTGCTGTATATTTTGCTTAAAAGAAAAAAAGCAATTTGCAAAATATTTTTGTCATACTTGTATGAGTTTTCCCTCTATGCTTCCAGTTCATAAGCACCTCTGTGACACCTTGGAGGAGCTGTAGCCATGTACCACCATTGCCAATTTAGATCTCTTACACAGGTGCAAAGCCAGATTACTTTTCCCAGAACATGTAAGGTTCACTTCTTTGCTGAGCACTACATCATGCCCAGAGGGTGCTTGCCTGCATTACACAGAGAACAGCCTATCTAGGAAAACTGATCTAATCAGTGAGGATGGAGAGGTGCAACACTACAGCAGTAGCTTCAGGGAAATGTTTTTTTAAGACTACTTAACTGACATTTTCTGCTATTTAGTTGGTCTGTAATTAAATAAATGAATAATGGATCTTAGATTTTTCGTTTTAGATGAAAAAAATGTTGGTTTGGGTTTTTTCATAAGAGAAGCCTTAGATAAGTCAATTTAGCCTCATATATTCCATAATAATTAATGTCTTAAGCACAAATTCTACTTTCATCCTGCAACTGCTGCTCATTTAAGGAATATAATCTACAACCCTTAAATCCAAACAAGCAAACATATAATCTGTTTGCACATTAATATCCTTCAATACTCTTTTGAGGCTTTAACCAAAACCAGCTGACCTTGAAAAAGACATGGGCAGGAATATTCTTAATGTAAATGGGCAGTATCTTCAGACGGTATCAGTAAGAGAAAATTATTTTTTATTGTGACTTGAAGACTAATCAGTACAATGAGTTCTTTCCTGGTGAGTTTGCCATTTGGGAAAGACAGGAAGGAACATCTGGGAAAAGAGGCGTTTACTACACCCTGTCAACCTTAAGATAATAAAAAAGCACATTCCTTGTTTATTTGACTTGGTCTTCATTATCTTTAAACTACTGCAAGTGTCACATGGAAGACTTCTAAGCAGACAAATGAATTGTTAGTGCACTTTGAAGAAATTACTGAACAGCAGCACTTTCTGAAGAATGCAACACCTCCAGACCCACAATGTTGTTTAACAGAGCTGCGCCACCTATGGACGTTTCCAAAGGGAGCCGGCAGAACAGCTCCTCTCGGTCACAGCGGACAAAGCATCTAAGGCTGCCGGTACAGACCCCAAATCCTTGCAGCACATACACTTAGGAACACAGTTCCATTTCCAGGGTGACTAACGTGCCTAGGCTGTACAATGAATTGATGGGATTTATGCTCTCAGAGACAGGACCCATTATGTGCTCTTAGATCTGCTATTTATCTGCTTCTAAAATCTCCAGATCTGACACCTAAGCTACATATATAAACCTTTCTCTCCAGCTTTTTTTTTTCTCTTGATCCACTTTCATACTCTGGCTTTCCAGCCTTGCTTTCTATGGGAAGGCTTGCTCAAACAAGTATATTAATGTGAGAAGTGCCTGCATTCCCTTTGAAAATAAAGTTTAGGAAATCCACTTAGGCTTGCAAGTTCAAACAGAACAATGTTTAAATGCTTTTAAGACAACTGCAAAGGTCTGCATGCCAAGGTGTACTTTATCTTACACTTCAGAGGTTAGGCAGACCTTTAAAAGAGATATTGCAAAGCTGTGTAGTCCCATTAAGGGCTGAACAGCTGACGAGGAACAGACAGGTAAGTGAACTGGAGCTCTTTTCTACAGAGCTCAGCAGATCCCTTGAAGTCCATGGCCCCGGAGTGCCTGCCTTCATCAGAGACATTCCTATAGGGGGCTGCATAGGCAGGGCTCTAGAAAAGGGAAATGCATCTGTACCCAGAGATGAAGGCCAGAGCAAAGGCTTTCTGATCTACTCTTTCTCATACACATCATCAGTGAGTCAGAACACATGAAAAATTTCACAGTGAAATAATGACAATTGCTTGAGATTCACAGTCCTCTATTAGCAAAGGATTCATGGCGTTAAAAAACTTACACAGCTTGATTTAAATTCACTTCTGCATTTGAATAAGGGAGGGAAAAGTGAGGATTCTGACAAAAGTAGCATTCCCCTAAATGCGCATTGCATTATGAAATAAAGAGAAAGGAGAGAAGTCATACCTGAAAGATAAATTGAACTCACTCCCAAACTGATCTCCACCCCATCTATCTCAACACTTCCAACACACAGGGCTTCATCTGGCTAATGACATAATATGGGTCAGGTTAACATACACTGAAGGCAGTAATGTAGAAATATGAACATAAATTTGATGTACTTTGTATGGCCAAAGATTGGCCAGTATCCTATTTTCAATAGCAAGAGGAGGTTTAGGGAAAGAACCCAAGAACAAAGCAGGAATTATTAGAACAAAGGTTGGAATTATTGATTACCTAATTAATACTGTTACTTATTTTTAGTATGTTCTCCATCTTCTGGCAATCTGTAGTGTAGGAATGTCCTAAGCCAAAGGGTGCTTCCCCATCTTTGTGCCTGGTGTTTCCCTTCTGTAGTTTTTCCTTCAGACAGCTTTCTTAGCCCACCTTATGACCTCTGCACTGACCCAGGATGACGAGCTCTGTAGCTGGGAGCCAGGCAATAGTGAGGACTATATATGGGGACTAGAGGGGTATTTAAACCATGTACATTTGTTAAAGTTCTTGTAATGAAGCAGAAAACATTTCTTTTTATTATAATCTTATCAGTAAATTGCAAACACACTCTCTGTAGCTACAGGATTAACTTGAAGATTAATTACAATCCCAGCTTTCTGCTTTACACAATGCTGCCTTCTTTTGCAAACCTATTCAGCATTGTGTTCTGTGGGCCAAACTCTCTTCCTAGATATGTCTATAAATCCACTGAGGCCAAACAAGCTAAATAGAGTCTGAAGTGAAACAAGCCCGTGGAAATTGCATTTGTTAACCATTGTGTACTTTTCAGCCATTCTGATTGTTCCTTCATTTCTTGTAAGACTGTGCTTTTAGATCCATATCAAATCCAGGGAAAGGAACTCAAAGCCTCTGGACTATGCAGCAGTCTCCCAGTGGAATTTTTTATGACTCAGGAAGGATTTGAGACATCTCAAAAACAGGAGATGCGGCTGTCAGAGGATGGTGGGAAGCAGTCTTGGCAGAGGGGCAAACTCAGCTGCCTCTTGCCCAGCAGCAGCCCCATCTCTCGCTGGCAGCAGTTTTCCAGGGAACTGCCACTGGTCATCCTGAAGCACTCGGACTGAATTCCCTTGAGAAACATTGTACTTAACGACATTTTTCTGTGTGGGAATTATATACACTACTTCCCCTTCTGATGCCTATCGCATATTTGAACGGTCATTTGAAGCTGCTGTGTTCTGTTTTGCTCCTGTTACCAAATCACAGTATTAACATAACAGGGATAATTATAGATACCATAAATTAATAACAATACACTCTGTTTGTTAAGCACCAAAATATATTCTTTGATAGAGAACATAAGGAAAGTCCCTGTCCCAGAAAGAAATATCACTTTTGTAGCTTCTTATAGACTCCCCTGATTAGAGAAATTAATGGAAAGTTCAAAGCCGAGGTATTTCATAAAGATAGGTGCTGATTTGCAATACCATATTGGATCACTTAACCATTAATATCCCACTTGTCTTAGGATGAAAATCATAAAAAGAGTTCCTGAAATGTCTTGGAAACTCAGCTAAGGTTCAAAGTCTAACCAAATGGGTGCATCAGCTTTGATATGATGGTATCAAAGCAGACAAATAACTCTAGCAAGAGCCTGGCTGAAATCTCAGTGTCACATGGAATCAGCTCTGCCCCTGGGGAGTACTTCTCTGCCTGAGCCATTCTCATGGTATACTTTGGGCATCCTCATCTCTGCCATGATGCTATTGCTTCTCTGTTTCCTGAGGCGTGTCTGATTGTCTGTATGCATTTACTACCTTGTCTGATACTTAGAATGTAAGTCTTTTGGATAAAGGAGCATTTCTTTTTTGTGTACATATGGAGTCTTGCACAGAGGGATCCTGGTCTCTGACCAAGGCTCTCAGGTACTGAGAGGATGCTAAAGTGAATTTCCAGCAGGAGCTGAGAAATACTCCAGCCCATAGATTTACATGCAGTATTCTTTGAGCAAAGGTGTATTTGCAAACAGGAGACATTTCTGCTAGCTAACAATGTTAAGCTTTCTGTACATACTATCTCTGACTATGTAAGAGATCTCTGCTGAATATCCACAACTGGATTTTTCAAAAAAGAAGCAGTATAACTAATCAACTCTCATAATTTTTAAGAGTTCTCCTAGCACTGCATAGAAATAAAATTAATTATGATTACACTCAAAGAAAAGATTCATAGCCTGGACTCTTAACTGATGGCTACAATATAAGCTGGATGTACACACTGCCCAGCACATGGCTTCTTGCAATTCACAGAAATACTTGGATACCTTACATTGCAGTTTTGGAGGCACTTTGATGTTCTTCTCTTCTTTCTTTAACTGTTTTCTGTGTCTGCTCCTAACATTTTAAATTAAGGGGAACTGAACCAAGTTCAGCTTTCGGCTGCTCTGTAAAAGAAATGTCATGAACAGAGATAAATGCATTCCAAAACATGAGGAAAGGTGAATATTTTTGTTTTGAAGCATTAACCTTTTTCAGACATTAATGGGAACACTCAAGGAAACTTTTCTATAAAAACCCAAATGTGAAAAATCAAACTTTCTTCTAAATATCAAAACTCTGTATATCTGATATGGATGCTTCCTTCTACATGGTTTTGCTGAAACCAGTACTTGTGGGTACTAGTCAAGGGCTCAGGAGATACTTCCTGCTTAGAAACCAGTCTCATAAAGAAACTGGTGCCTTTGTCCCTTAGCACAGCATTTCCAACCTACCATTGTGAAAAGGTGATATATTAGGTTGCAAATGTCACAGATAGACACACCCTGCTAAGGGGTGAGATGAGATGTTGAGAGTATTCATGTCCAGCTAATGTGCATCTCCTCACTTTCCCAGATGTCCCATTCTGCCTGCACGTTAGGACAGCTGGTGAAGCAGTCACAGAAACCATGCCTGGATGGTCAAGCACAGAAACAAATTAGAGGCAGAGAGCAGCTGAGGAAATCAGTCACTGGAAAGCTGCATCAGAGTTTAACTCTCTGATCCCCAAACAGCACTTTAAGACCCAAACTGCTGCTGAAAAAGACATGGGGATAACTCACACAACTCAAATTACTCACGGGCTCAGAGCAAAAACGGTCCCTGTAAATCTCAGGCTCAAGAAGCACTTAAATTTTAACATGGGTATTTTCCCTTGTGTGACTTTTCAAAAGATCAGCTGGACAAATCACTGCAAACCCACCAAAACTGTCTACCAGATGGCAGCCACTGATTAATTTGTCTTAACTTAAGCCAAAAAGGAAGAAAATGTGATGGGTGGAGCCGTAAAGACAAGCACAATCAACATCCGACCAAGTAGGGTTTCCTGTCACCTTGGGAACGACACTGATTGGCACTGCGGTTTCCTGTGTACAAGCTAAAACCAGTAGCAACTGGAGTAACAAGAATAAACGCCAGATAAGAGACCTGGAAATATAATAAAATTATTATAAAATTCCTGACTAAACCTCAGAGGACAGTAAAGGCAAAAGCAAGGGTAGGCAGAGACTGTATATGCTAAATGGAACATTTTTCTGTACATGAGAGCAGAGGGTCATGAAACTACATCAGAAAAATTTCTCTAAACAAGGGTAGGCTAATTTGCCTAAAACCACTCCCAAAAGTGAGAGTCACGTGCTTTGGAAAGCTTTAATTCTTTGCAAGGGAAGAAAAAGGGGATGTGGGACAATTCAGAGCAGAGGTGGAAACAGGAGTGGAAACCTACTGTCAACCCACACTAATCTGAAGTAATTTTAAGATGTGCCAGAGACATGGGGAATGGACTGTGGGTGTAAGTTTGGGCAATGGTACACAGTTATTTGATATTTATTTATTTTGATTATTTATTTAGATTACAACTCCCACAGAGTTTTGCTTCAAAGAGCTCTAACCACAACCAAAACACCTTCTCAACCAGCCAGGAGTCAAATAGTTAAAATAAGGGTTTTAGAGGGTCTTTGTTAGGCTGGTGCCTGAGTTTACTTCCTCTCCAGAGAAAAAGGACAATTCACATTCCTGCCCTCTTCCTACACTGCAGATAAGCAAAGATGTCTGTAATGGGTTGGACACAACAGACATCCACGCAACTCAAGGTTCTGGCACTGGCAGAAAGTTTTTAGAGTGACTGTGCACTTGCAGAAATGTTTCTCAAATGCAGGTTGGAGGCACAGCATTATTCTCTCTCTAGTGATGAATCCACGTGCCAACACAGACCTCTTGGGCATTGAGCAGGAGACCCTCAAAGCTGGCTCCCACCTCATGTTCCCCATTACTTAGTTTCTCCCACCTCAATAGCCCCAGTCTACAGTCCTTTTCTTTACTCTTCACCCCCAGTGCAGGTGCCAGCAGTCAGTGTGGCTTTCCAGCTAGCTGAGATGGGCTGAGGAGGAGGGAAGACACAATGCAGGGCTTCAGGGAGACCCCGCACTGAAAAGAGAATTACCTAAGACACCATAACCAACTGCCTACAATCAGGACTTCTCCCGCTTATCAGCTGCTACACCCACTGCACACACTTCTTCATGTGCAAGCTACATCTTGAAAAAAACCCACAGTGCCAGGAAAACAAACCCAAGCACTGAATGACAGTGCTACGTATCAATCATTGTAGCCCTGGTTCGTTTTTAGCCTTTGACGACAAGAGCACTCCAAAGCAATTTACAGTTTGGGAACGAGAACATGCACAAACTATTCCCAGGAGGCAGTCTGCATCCAGTCCCTGCTTTTTTGAAGGCAAAGAGAGCTTAGCATGATGGGCACAAACCAAACTCTCTGCTACGCAGCCTTAGTGCTATAAGTGTTTCTGGGTGTGTTGAATTGATAAGATGATGTCCCACCCCTGGAGGTGTTCAAGGTCAGGTTGGATGGGGCTTTGAGCAACCTGACCAAGTGGAAGGTGTCCCTGCCCTTGGCAGCAGGGCTGGAACTAGATTTTCTTCGAAGTCCCTTTCAACCCAAAGCATTTTATGAATCTATGATATTACAGACCAGGATGGAATATAGCTGCCGAATGAGAGAAATGTATTTTTGGGTCCTTCAGAAAGTGTATGGGGGAGGGGGAGTGTTGCAATTGTATTCTCTCCCTCTTCTTAAATGATGTGAACAAATAGTAGCAAGTAGGACTTTTACTGCACCTTAGGTTAAGGTTCTCATCTTCGCTACATCTCTTCAGATGGACACAACATCCAGCCATCCTCAATCCAGTGGTTAGGAATATGGCTGGAGGAGGTTTATGTGCCATGCCCAAAGTGCTCTAATGAGTTGGAAGGGGACAGATCAGAGCACAAAAAATCTTGCCTCCCACCTCAAACTCAGTTTACTGGTCCCTGGTGCTTTGCAAATTCCTTCTGATAGGATATCACCATAAAACTATTCCAGAGCTTGTACTTTTGTGTTGGCACATAGTTTTGCTTTGAACAATTACACTGACATTTTCCTAATACAATCCCTATGATTTAAATTGAGAATGCAGAAAGCATACTCAGCACCACACAATAGGGAAAATTTATCCTCCAAATCTATGCAAAGCCAGTATATTTTAGTCAGGAAATTCAAGGCCCCTTCCTGTAAATATATTAAGTTCCCATGTTTGTGCAATAAACTACAAAACCTGGCATGTTTACAGTAGCCCAACTGCAAGGTGCTACCCTCTGAGCGTTACTTGAAATTATTACTCACAATGGACGGTTTTGTATAATGATAATGGATCAGCAACACCATAATTGTATTTGCAGCAACTGTGCTCTGTGATCTAAAAATCAGAACAGAGACAGAGAGAATTGTTGGAAATTTTTCTCATCTATTAGAGCAGAGAAGTGGTTGAACACTGATATCCTGAGGTGCAGCTGAGGTTATACTAATGAAGAAAAGAGCACAACACATTTTTCACCCTGGCTGCAATGTTTCTTATGAGGTTTTATTCAGTATACAGTATTGCTAAGATAATGATTCATTTTAATGAATACTGCCTTTCTAAAATGAGGAAAACAGGTATTAGAGTTAGTTTTTGTGGTATTTGTCATCCGCAGTATTTGTCATCCAGATGGCAATTGACAGAAATTTCCTAAGAGGCTGAAACTATAGTTTAAGAATTTGTGTGTCTATGCAGAATGACTAATAAAAGAGAATAGTTTTCAATATTAAGAGCAATTTTTTTCCATCTCCAAACCAGAAGCCCAAATCATACAGGATTTTCTTGGTAAAGATTTAAAATAAGCTGTTTCTGAGGAAGGATGCTGAAGTTAAACAGAGAACAATTCCTGCTCTCATTATTTGTGTGCACCTTTTGCTAACATATTTCTGTTTAAAACTTTACCTTTTGGCACTGTGTTCCATAGACTCCTATGGGTTATCTGAATCTTTTTTAGATTATGAAAAAATAAATTGACTTTCTTTCCCACTAGAATATCTCTCTTTCTCATGTTATAAGGAAGCGGACAGAAATGAGCACTTAGCATTATAATGCATGTTATTTCAATTTTTATTTCATTATACTTACAGGGAGCTGTATTCACCAGATGTCTACTGAACAATTCTTAGAACTGGAGAAAGAATTCTGCTCCAAATTTACAGGGATCTTCAGGATGGTAAGAGAAATCTCACTGGGTACAGTCTATTAACTGTGGCATAGGATTTTTACAGTATTGCTCTGCTTTGTGGGGAAAAGTAACATCACACAGAGTTCTCACAGTCAGAGTTCAAGCCAAATTTCACTCATCCGTTACGTTTGTAGAGAGCTATAATTGATTGATTTAGGTGATTGTCTCCGTACCGTTCTCTATTCTGATGCCTACTGATTTTCTGTAGAGGTTGCAGACTTGGTTGCACAGTCTGTTGAGTGATGCTCGTGAGCAGCCCTCTCCCTTCCAAGTTTTGCTCTTTCTGGTTCTTCCCTTTCACAGAGTATCTTCTGTTTTCCTGTGTCACAGGTGTGCTTCTGTACCATTAAGGAATTATTTTATTTAACATTTAAAAATATTTTATTATTTCACTTATCTCCCAGCTTTTTGCTTTATTTGCCCAACTTTTTTTCTATTATCATCTTCACTCTCTTGTGGTCTTTTCCAGAGAAAAAAAATTAGCACAAGGCACATGTAAAATATTATCTATTCTGAATAAGAGTCCTGTATACTCCTGGCACCCTGATATGTGAACATGAAGAGCTCTTCCCTTTAGACAGAATAATTTTCTGATGAATATGTAACAGACTAAGAAAACACAGTGCTGTGATTTTTCCCTCTGATGATTAAAATATAACAGCCACAGTTTTAGGTCTTTGTGGCTAGAACAGAATACAAACGCTTGAGAAGATTTTCCAAAGCACTGTTTGTGTTTCAACACACAGTAGAAGAGACATTTTCCACTTCTTTTTTTCTTCCATGTATCTTTGCACAGTAACTAATTTGAACAAAACATCATATTGTGCACTAGTTAGTTGAAATGCAGTTGTCTTAGTCACAAATAACACTGGAACTAAAACTCACAGCTGCAGTGGCCACAGGAAACATAAACCCAGTTGTAATATTGTGCTCATGTGGTAACATTTATATTTATATCTACCATGATTGTGATTTAACAACTCATTGCTTGTACTAAGAATTTTCAGTGCTTGATATGTCAGAATGAAATCTAAAATACCACATTCCACTTCACCAGATTCTGCTTTTGGCTGGGACTATTTATATCAAGATGAATTTTGGGCCAACAAACAGAGTAAAAGGAAGCCTTACTCTGCTGATGGAAAAAGTATATTTATTCATATAAAACATTAAAAGCCTAAATAGAAAAATAAACACTGATGCAATATTCATAGGTGTGCTCACGGAAGAGAAAACAATTATTTACACCCAAAAGTCAGGCATAGGCACTGTGATATTG
This sequence comes from Platysteira castanea, assembly GCA_013397175.1. Lineage (NCBI taxonomy): Eukaryota > Metazoa > Chordata > Aves > Passeriformes > Platysteira > Platysteira castanea. The sequence goes on along the minus strand of VYXC01001152.1, from coordinate 415,241 downwards.
TGACAGTTCATCACCGAAGACACTCACAGGAGAACAGTAGCTCCTCTTCTTCTTTGGACAGTAACAGAACAGTGCGGATTGCCAGTGGAAAAGTTCTTTGCTGCAAAGGAGCAGCAACTGTGAAAACACCAAAAGAGAGCAACTTCAAAGTATTCTGTACTGAATGATTCCGAGGATGCCAGGACGCTGTGAAGAAACAGCCCTTCACTTGCCTGCCTCAGCAATTGTAATGGAAAGGGGTCAGTGCCTCTCTGTTCTGACAGCTCTCTCACCTCCACATCTTCAGTCCACCCTCTGCTCCTGGCCACCACTGTTCCACCCCTTTCCAAACCACACTCTGCAATGTGGGCACATATCCCTGATCAGCACCTGATCATAGAATCAGAGAACAGTTTGAGTTGGAAAAGACACTTAAAAGTCATCTAGTCCCACTCACTTTCCATGGATAAGGACAGCTTCAATTAGAATAGGTTGCTTAGAGCCCCATTCAACCTGACCTCAAATGTTTCCGGAGACGGGGCATCTGCTACCTCTCTGAGCAACCTATTCCAGTGTTTTATCACCCTCACTGTAAAAAACTTCTTCCTCATATCTAATCTAAATCTAGTCTCCTTCAGTGTGAAGCCATTACCCCTTGTCCTATTGCAACACTCCCTGCTAGAAAGTTTGTCCCCATCTTTCTTATAGGCCCTCTTCAAGTATCAAAAGGCTGCAGTAAGGTCTCCCTAGAGCCTTCTCTTCTCCAGCCTGAACAACCCCAGCTCTCTCAGCATGTCCTCATAGTAGAGGTGCTCCAGCCATCTGATCATTTTCATGGCCTTCCTTGTTCTAACAGGTCCACATCCTTCTCCTGCTGGGGGCACTGGGAGCTGAATGCAGTTCCCCAGGTGGAGTCTCATGAGAGCGGAGCATGGGAGCAGGATCGCCTCCTGCGCCCACCGGGCCAGTTAGCATCCAGACTGCGTGACCCTGTCCCCTGCTCCAAGAGCTGCCGCTGAAGGGTAACAGTGCTGCCTGCCGGCTCTAGGTGTCACCCTCCCCGCACTCTCGCACAGCCGCATCCAGCAAGGCACCAGGCACCGCCGCCTGTGCGCATGTGGCATAAAAATAACCTGCGGCATCCCACACATTTCATAGTGCAAATAATCTGCCGGGAAGCTGTGTCTTATAGAAATAGCTGAGTAACAGCCTTTCCAGATACACAGAAAAATATGTTCATGGACTTGGCTCTAGTATTCAGAAACATGATACGTTTTAAGAAGCTGGACAAACTCCCAGAAATATTTTTATCCATGCACAGTTGTCCATTAACAATTTGTTTGCCTCTGTACTGGCCAATGCTATTCCAATTAAAAATGGAAAGGTTCAGAGAGCCAGAGGCTGATGTGGTGCTTTGTGAAAACTCAGTTCCACTGTATTTTTGCATTTAGATCATAGAATCATAGAATAGTTTGGGTTCGAAGGGACCGTTAAAGGTCATCTAGTCCCATCCGCCTGCCATGGGCAGAGACAGCTTCAATTAGATGAGGTTGCTCAGAGCCCTGTCCAACTTGATCATGAATGTTTCCAGGGATGGGGCATCTTCCACCTCTCTGGGCAAACTGTGCCAGTGTTTCATTCTCATTGCAAAAACATTTCTTCCTTATATCTAATATAAATCTACCCTCCTTTAGTTTAAAATCATTACCCCTTTTACTGTCAAGGGCATGTTCCTCAAAGCAGCATCTAGTGTGCAAAGCAAGGAGAGCTTGAGAGGCAGGCATAGAACCATGGAATAGTTTGGTCTGGAAGTCATCTTTTAAGGTCATCTAGCCAAACCCCTCCGCAATGAGCAGGGACATCTTCAACTAGATCAGGTTGCATTATCCAACTTTTCTGTCCCATCCTTCAGAGAGATTGTCACAACTTCCCACCCTAGATGGCTATGCATAGCTCACTATCTGCTCAAAGAGAAATCAATGAACCATGGTTCAAACCAGGGACACTTTGGTCTGGATCATACTAGGCATTTCATGACTATGGATCACTCTTAAGGAATCAAACCAGGGAGTAATTTGCATAGCTAGAAAATGCTGCTCAGGAACCACTGTCAAGCTACGTGACCCAAGGAATCTCCTAAGTTTGCCATGGAGCCCCCATATCCACTCTAGCCTGCCAAGAGCTTCTTCTCCTGGCAGAAACCAAAATCAGCGTAGCAAAAATTATTGAAAGGGTGCTCCTAAGCTGTGCTATGAGCAGGACGAGACCTCCAGGCTTGATCCTACTCCATATTAACAGAAGAAGAGCTGCCAGTAGACTGTTTTGAGCATAGTTTGCTGCTATTTGCAGTGTGCAGATCCATGCTGTAAGGCCCACTTCTCCCATGTGTAAGGAGGATGGCCCAAGGCTGCCTAGTGCAAGGGCTTTTTTTGGGGCAGAAAGGTGGAGAGGAGTTTTAAACTGACCACTTACCTAGTCACTAGATAACATCTGACACAGAACGTGTCAGTGCATTTTTACTTTTTGCTTTCAATGCTCCTGAGTGTTAGAATGAGTACAAATTTGTTCACAGTACAGGTTATAGTAAATAAATAAGAAATACACCTAATAATAGCTGCTTATGTCAGAGGAACAGAAGATAAACTATTCCGTAAAATTCTCTCCATCCCATTCCCACACCTTTGTACACTGAGCTTGAAATAAACTTCACCATTTCTTAAAAGTCGACTTGGGCTAATAGAGTCTAACTGTGTTAAACACGACAAAAAGAACTGCACAATCAGATGTTATCACAATGGCTTTCACTTTTTCACAATGGTCTATTAGTGTTCTTTTACAGTAGAAACTGAAGTGGTCAATTCCTTCAACTTCTTTTTCCTTATTAATAACCTAAATGTCTGGTTTATTTGGTCAAACATCAGGTTTAGTTTTCTCTTTGTATCTCAGCTCTGCATTTTGTCATATCGACTCAGAACTTTGTCCTTCCAAAGGATGCAATTAGGTTTAGGAGAATTAAATGCAGAGTTCTTATCTGTGGTGGTGGAAATTAATATCCTAAATCAACTGTTTTTACTGTCTTTGTTAGAGAAATGGAAAAGTTTCTTCTCCTTAAGTACAAAATCCCTCTACAAATACCTTTCCCTCAATCCCTCTCAACTATTGCATATGCTATGTTAGGTACTAAGTATTATAAAAGAGCTATGTGATTCTTATGCTTGTGGGCTTTATTTTAGGGTCTTGTGGAATGAGAGAAACTACCAAAATGTATTTACTTGCTTCCTCCAATCCTTATTTATTTTTCTGTAGTGATATCACTATACATTTTATGACAGCTCTGCCTTTCAGCCTCTTTCACTCACAGAAGAATCAATCCCCCTCTCTGAACTCTGTCTGTCATAAATCCATTGATAAAATCTCTGTCATTGAAATCCCATGGTTCAAGCTGAATCAGGGTTACAGCTCAGCTGAGAGTCCTCACAGATGAGGCTCTGCTTGGTCTCTGCATGGCGTCTGTTCTTTCATTTACCGTCTGTGCTGGGGCAGGAGAGTTCAGTTGCACAGCTGCATACTATGTGAGCTATTCAGAGCACTGATGCTTTATGAAAGTGGCCTGCAGCCATCAGACAAGAAATTATACAGGTTTCTAACACAGGAGAGACAGATGTCAGTGTGCATTCTCCTGTGAGAAGAATAACTAGTCTTATAAAAAGAGCACTGGCCCAGTTTTTGAAAGGTACAATGAGTGGCAAGGTTTGGTGCCCAAATATTTCTAAGGAATTGCACAGAAGAGCTGGTTTCATTACTCATCACTTCTTTCTTCTTGTAAAGTCTGTCGACTTTGGACTGTATCCTGATCATCATGGAAGGCTGCATTTAGGAAGGAAATTTATCTAAAGGTGATAATGGAAACATGGCATGAGATTTCTAAATGCACTCAGTTGGTGTAAATATTTCTTCTTTCTGAGTTTTCCAGGTGCTAGGGGCTCACTGAGAAAGAGAATGTCCTTTGCTGACAATACATAACCAGCCCTTGAGCCCTCTGCCAGGATTTTCACCATCAAAACAGGCAAAAATCAATGGAAAATAAAAAATTATTTCTTTGGAATAATTGTTGGAAAGGGGAAGAATATAATCAGCAAAAAGAATGTCATTAATGCAGTTAATCTCAGCCCAAACCTGAACCTTTTCATATAACCTGCACCTTTGGTCATATGTAAAGAAAAGGAAAGGAAAGAAAATCTGTGAAATAGATGTTAACACACTAAAATCTCACTTCTGAAATGTCCGTATGGCAAGGTCTCCCATTCACTGACAGAAGAGAAACATATGAAATCATGAAGCATAAGTATAAAGAAGCAGAATAAATCCAGAGCACACCAGGTACCATCCTACCTTTCCTGGAGCCCCACAGGTTTCATTCTGAAAGGAGATGGACTGGCACACAGGGGAGGTTTGAGCTCAGGAACACACTGGCCTTGAGGGTCCACTACAACATTGACAACTTTTGGAGCCTGCTGAGGCTGGACCATGCTGTTGGTGGTCTTATACTCAGTCTGAGATGTCTGCAGGGGAAGGGGTGAGAGGTGGATTTCCTGCTTCTTTTCCTTCTCTTGTCTCAGTGACAACTGGATCTTTTCCTTTAATCTGTACAGAACCTACAGAAATAAAGAGGACAGCTCAATCCCAATTGCCTGGTAAACAAGGCAAGGAAGGTATCACAAATGCTGGATAAGATTGCTATACGTGGCTTTCATTCCTAGAAGGTAAGTCACAAGTTGTGTTACACAGCATTTCCCACAACAAGATAAATATTTCCATTACATAAACTGCAGAGTGTACATGTGGGCAGTAAGGATTTTAACAGTTCTCACTGTGAGTCAGCACTTGCTTGTAATACCTGCAGAAGTATTATCAAAAGGGCAAATAACACAGAATGGAAATTATTTACAGAAGACATTGTGAAGGAGGAAATACTGATAAATAGAGTAACTGTAGAAGAAATTGTAAGCATTTTAACACAAGAGAGACAATGGCACAAAATAAAATAGATGTTCATGACTTAGCCAGGTACAAGTCTCTAATTACAGAAGCCTCAATTTGTTTCAGAGCAGATGTTCTTAAAAGCCCTTACTCATCTGGCATGGAGCTGATGGTTGAACAGAGTAACATCACCAGGTCACTTTGTTAATAGTAGGCTGCTATTACTCTGAAATAATATTACTCTGAAATCCAGGTAAAGATATGCTCCAATATCCTCATAGAAACCTCACCTGTTCTGGAATAAAGCTGAAGCGATGAGTGGCCTATGAAGTTATTTAAACATCTGTTCAGAAAAGTGTGCTTCACAATCACCATGAAATTGACTTCTGAACACACTGTAATACCAGGATTATCTGTCCATCTATTGCTTATGAATATGGACATCAGATATGTGCAACAAAAGCAGAAGATGTACTGATCTTCTTCTATCAAACTCCACATTGATGTTGCTGAACCCTGGCTTGGTGAGGGCGGGCAGGTAGCTTGTGCTCAGTTATGGCACTCCAGAGGTATCCATGTTACACCCATTTAACACATCTCATTTCTTTGGAGGGCAATGCAAAAAACAATTTCTGAGCCATAGCTGTTCTGCTTCCAAAACATGTCTTACAACCTATGAAATGTATGAGAACTGTAAATATTGCATGTGGAGATGGAAGGCACTTACACAGTTTTTTGAAGATGTCTGCAGATACCCTTGTACTTTCCACTTTGCTTTACCTGTTCCTGTAAAGCATTTGATTTGGATCCTTGAGTAAGACAAAACTCAGACCTGAGCATTTTTTTCTCTCCAGGTCAGAAGCTGTTTGACAGCCTTTGCCCTGCTAGCACCACATAAAGATCTATCACCCCATGGCTTTCCAGTGATGACTGGATATATCTGATGGGTTTGTTTGTTCAAGGATTAGCATTAGAGGTTTAGCTGGGAACTGACCTAATGTCATTAGCAATACACACATTAACAAGACTTAGCTAGGTAAACCATCTGTTCATTCAGAAGGGTTTAGAATTGCATGGATAAGATCTCTTTGCCATAAATTTGCAGAAACAACAGCCCTACTGTGAAGCAAGGGCACTGGTACCAGTAAAGATGAAACAGGGGCTTGAAATATTTTTACTGTCTTTTTCTCCAATGAGTGCTTTCATCTAATTTGTTTCTGATAACCAGCAGATAATAGCTCATATATTCTTGGCCATGACAATGTTCACCACACCTTCTTGTCACTAATATGTTTTGACATAGTTTCACTCTTTGGAGACCCAAGGAATTATGGTTTTGACTTCCAAAACATGGACAAGTATTATTCTTATCTTATTTCATAATCTATTATTAGACCCTAGAAAAAAGAAAAATAGCTTGACCCTAGCAGAAACTGAACAAAATCTAACAAACCACATTTGATCCAAGTGCTAACACACTTATTCTCAGAGAGTGTTGTAGAGTTATAACATTTTTAATGAATTCTAGGTAAAGTCAAAAAACCAGAAATGGCCAAAAATATAGTGATCAACCCAATCAGTCACTCTGACATGCATTAAGTGGGACAAAAAACAATGTGAACTGTTTGTTAGCTTTACAGATTGCACATACCCCATATATTATCAGGTCCTGACAAAATCTGAGACAGCATCCATTTACACACTCTAAACAGTAGCACATGTAAAGATACAAGTTGGACCTGGGAGGAACAGAAAGGGGAATGCCTGCAGAAAATACCACAGCATCACAGCAATTCCATGTGGAAGGAATTCAAGGAGTCTACTAGTATTTACTTCCACCCTAACTTCAAATCAGCTACACCCAAACTGTTTCTGACAAATGTTTGCCTAAAACCTTAATGGGTGAAAACTTCCAAGCTTCCCCAAGCAATGCAATCCAGGGTCTAGTGACACATGTTATAACAAAGATCTTTCTAATGAGTCAGCCAAATCACCCTGTGAAAAATTTGCTTCCTTTCCAATCCCCAATGCAGAATCTTCTTCCTTAGGACAGCCTTTGAAATCTTCCCGTGTTTGAGAACTATCAAGTTTCTGCTTGCTCCTTTTCCTTGTCATAAATAAACCAAATTATTTCATGTCCTCTGTATTTCTGATCACTCTTGCATCTCCTTCCTCCTGTAACTGCCTGAAATTTCTCACAAATGTGGTAGAGGGAGACAATAGAAAATGAGTAAGACATGATACTACAATCAAATAATTACCACAGAGGAGCTGAATTCAGATCTTAGAGATCATGTCCTCATTTATATATCCCAGGGTAAGAAGTGTATTTTTTGCAACACTGATGTTACTTATGTACTTCTGTGATACTGTTCTGTGATACTGCTGGAACCCTTCCTACAGAACTGTTGTTTTGCCACATATTTCCTACATGGTATTGATGCACATGATTAGAGCTCTTGTCCCCTGCCAAGCAGCATTCTTGTTCTTTCCCATCTTTTCTCTGGCACCCTAAGAATATTTGAAGTTCTGATGCTGTCATAGACAATACTTAAAATTCCCAATACTGTCTATGCATTTGAGATCATTAATGAAAATATTGTGCAGTACCAGGACGAGGACAGGCAGCATGTTCTATACCCTTCCATTTAAATAGTCAGTAATGACCAAAATACCTCTTCTCCAAAGGAGAGAGTAGAGAAGAAGAGACTTTAGAGTTACCCTCCTCTTTTTGAGTGAAATGGCATGGGGAAATACAGACAAGAAGGAAGCAGAAATTAAATAAAGCAACAATTTCCTGTGATAAAATAAGCATTTTTCAAATCTTAGGGAGACTTTAAAAGATTAAGTAATATTTTGTTATAAATGTGAACATTTTTTATTAACTTTAGATTAAACATGCTTTCTGTCTTAAGGTTGTAAGTGGTTAAAGAAAATTAAATGTGTTTGAGAGCAAAATGACTCAAAAGACTCCAAGATACTAAGTGTTCAAAAATGCTGATAATTGTCAGAGAATTCAGTTACTTCTATTTGTGCACCACAGAAGTATCACACAATTCAAAGAAGGAAAACATGTAAGATACAACACTGGACAAAAATGCAAAACTTACCCTACAAAAGTCAGTGGTGGTATAGTGTTGTTCATCTTCTGTGTGACCATTGTACATCTCATATTCAACATATTAGAATTGTGCCTAGTGCTCAGAAACCTGGCCACTGAACTCATACAATGTGAATGGCAAAGATGCTCAAAAATATGATTACTCCTTCATGTACTTACTAGTCATTTCAGTTTAAAATTTGTGTATTTCATACATGAATGCCAACACACACTCTAACAACTGTGCACTGACAACATCCTATCAATGTGGTGTTGCTTTTACTATCCAATAAAACTGAAATAAAGGCAGGTAAGAGGATTTCAGGGACCCTGGGACCTAAGAAGGTTGAGAAGTCATCACTCATGTCCCTACACAGTTACTCTGTAGATTCAAGAACCTGTTATTTATTTCTTCACCTTCCTTCTAGTTACATTCTTCATTCAACTCAAAATACATCAAGAAATGTGACTCTTCAGACCTTGGTTTCCCAGCATTATGAGAGTGACCAATTCTTACCTTGGAGTTTAGTTTGTAATAGCCTTGAGAAAACACCTGTCATGTAAAGAATGTGTGACCCTATCTTTCAGACTAAGAAAAGCATGAAATAAAAAACAAAATAAAGGTAAAAGGGAAACTTACCATTAAACAAGTCACTAGAATGACAAAGATGCTGAGAAATATGACAACTGCATAAAATCCTTCTTTGCTCCAGATTTTGTCTGCTTCATGCTGGCCTTGCAAAACATTTTTCTTTTTTAAGCAATGAAACAGAAAGAGAAAGAGAAAAGAAGTTATAGAGTGGCATGTGCAGATTAAATGGCTCTCATTGGGCATTAATCACTCTCCTCAGCTTTGTCAGCACTGAAATTCCACAGCACATGGCATGACTTGGAACGCTGCTATTGGCACCCCGTGTCCACGCCCAGTCCATGGAGCAGGGCCACCCCATGCTCTCAGGGCTGCGCGGGTATCTACGGCCACCGTGGCTGCCCAGAGAATCCTCCACCAGCTGTCACGGGCTGCTTGAAGGTAAAGCAAACAAGAGCCAGCACCTTTCTTGGAAACCACCTGGCTCGTCAGGTCAAAGGCCTGTGCTCCCTCATGGGCTTTGAGGGACTCGCCCTGCCTCTTTCTTCCCAGTGCTTATCTCCGGTCCCAGCATCCACACACCAGCCTTCCCACTGTTTACACCTGACATGGAGCAAAGAGCAGGTTTGCCTTCATGAGCCGGAAAGCCCTCACACTGTCACCTCTAGATTACACACACATGTATGTAAAAAATATTGATTTTGCTAAAAATAATTTCGTTATCTATCTATAATTCTGATTATGCTTAATCTCATTATCTTTGGCTTCCTGCTGATAGAACATTTCTGAAACAGCTGTGCACATTAAAATTTCCAGAACTCCTGGAGAACTCCTGGGGATTATGAAATAATAATGATTGTAAAAGCATTTATTTTTGTCTTTATTGCAGCACTGGGACTTGGTTGGACTATTAAATTACCAGAATTTCACTATGTTTTCAAATAGAGATTTTGTAGCAGAAACAAAGTATGTGTACCCTCGGTCTAACTGCAGTATATTATTTAGAATAAAGTATGTGGTCTGAAGTTTCTGGGACCACAGTTCAGCAGACATTGCCCTTCCAATTTTCAGCCACCTGATTTTTTCTTAACTGTGTATTTTCAGCAGAGTTCTCAGACTGAGTAAAACAACTTTCTAAATTTCTGGTTTCCACTGTAAATAGTCAAGGTCTTTGTGTTTCCCTCTCACTGAAATTCCCTAATGGTTTTAAATAATCCTCCTGTTTAACTACAAAGTTGTCTTCCCAACCCAGTGAGGCCTACTTTCCTCTCTGGGGATGCTGGGTAAGAGGACTGGCAGTTTATCACAGAGGGAAGAGTTCCTTTACACAAAGATCAGTGGCTGCTCAGTGGGCCTGAAAAACTGCAGGGACCCTCTAACACTTGACATGGGTACATCATACCCCAGCATCTGCTTAGCCACCCATTAGCCTGCTCTTTTGCACAGCTGATGTATCAACTTTGTCTTCCAAAAAGGCAAAGCCTCCCAAAGCCAAGCCTCTTCAGCCTCCCAAACACAGAAAGTCCAGATGATGAAAAATTAATGTGGAAATGCTTCCTGAGGAGTGGGAGATCATGGCTTGAGGAAGAGAACAAGCTGACAAAAAAATCTGCTAGGTGCTGGATCCCAGTATAGTTTTCATGGTCCGCCTTTCAGCACAGGATTGTGTCTTGCTTGTTTTGAAAAGAGGCAGGACAATGCAAGACAATTCACAGATACAACTGCCGCAAAATGCAAACATTTAAAGGGGAATTTGGTAGCATGACTAATTTACAGAGACTTGCTTGCTTAAATAAATGCATGTGTGTAACTGGGAGTTGACATCTTTAGAAATGAAAGCATAATAAAGAAGAGTTTTCTTTGGAAGTTATAGTCCTGGGGACCAGAATGGAAATCCTTCAGCACAACTACAGAAACTAATCTTGTAAAATTAGTATATTTGTGTGTGTGTGTGTAATCATGCAGTGTTTCATGGTCTTGGCTTTAAAATATTGCAGGTATTGACAGCTGAAAAAGGCTTATGGAGTGTCAGTTTGATGTAACTTAAAACCTAGGACTTTCAAAGAGAAGGTGGAAATCTTGCCAAATATTCCTGCAAAAATTGTTCCTAGACGTATTTAGACACTGCTGCCACTGTTGTGGGGTACAGCTCTCTGTCCAATCTGCTACCTCAGCACAGCAAGGTCATTCTGCTGTGCTCATGGCACAGGAGTTGGGTCAGAGCCCAAACCTGTAGCTGCTCCACATCCAAGACTGCTCCTGTTGAGGTCCATGGGAATTCCATGGTGACAGCAGCAGCTGCAGCTGTGGCCTATTAGCTATAAACTCAGTGTTTGACCCTGAGTGGGTTACCTGATGGCTTTCCGGTGTTTCATACCTCTCAGGAGGAAATTTAGATAAAAAGCAGGAGCTAAAGGAGAATTGGCCATGCTGACTTTTGTAACTGAGTAAATGGGGTGGTTTAATACCTCTTCACTGAAAGGGCAAATACACTAAAAAGTAAATGAAGAGCTAATAGGATTTTTAGTCACAGTGAATGAGAGACTTAAATAAACTTTAATTCATTAATGTCACAAAACTTTAAAAATATTTTATAACAGAGTTCATACACATAACAGAATGAAGACAATAAAAGAAGACCTTAAAAGAATGAATCTCTATGTTGTCTGTCTAGTGCTATGTGTGTGTGTGTGTGCTATCTAGTGCTGCGTTCAAGATACGTCTTTGCCTGGTTTGTCTTTCTAACAATAATGTTGAAAGAGTATTTAAAAATGCTGTAAAAAGGGTAAAAAAAGTATACCACAACTTAAATTTACTTGACACACCACTTTGAAACACTGTAGTAGTACCTTCACCTACTCAAGGAAATCTGTCTCCTGGATCTAACTGGTGGAGAGTAAAATGCTTGCTTAGGCTGCTTCCTAATGACAGAAGCTGTGACCTCCAGTAACTGAGTCATCTCACACTTACGATAAGGAACTGCTTTTTGAAACGTCAGTGTTGCTCATTCAGAACTTTGTTCCTTTGTCTGGGAAAACTGATAAGAGGGATAGCAACTGCCATGTTCACTACAAATTGCTGATGCCCAGGAAAAAAGCTAACAGGATGGCCAAATGCAAGGCAAAAATGAGAGGATTCTTGTCTTTCAGATAGTTTTTGAGGAGTAGGCTGGAGGATATACTCAGACTAATTTACAAAAATCTGCAGCTAATAAGGTGGGGTAATATCAGAGCAGATGGAGTGGCAAACCAGTATCTCAGGCAGCATCAGGTCTAGAGCAAACAGGGAGGAAGGCATAATTTCCTAGTATTTCCATTCCCTAAGGAGTCTCCAATCAGGCGAGTTTTTCAGGCAGAATGAGCCAGATTAATTTAAACTGTTTAAATTCAGAATAATTCAAGGTGCAGAAGAATCAAATGTATTCTTACAATGCCATTCAATCACTAACCTTAGGGAAGAGTGCCTGCACACAAGGGTATCTGCTCTGAACTGGAAAAAATGTATTTTTTCTAAACAATTTTTATAAACTTTTTTTTTTAAAAAAGACACTAAAAATCCACTCTGGCTTTTCTGGTCTTATTGTGGAAAAGTAGTGGTGTATTTCTACAAGCAAGTAAAATTAGCAGCCAGCTTTCGATAATAACAAGAGAGACATTGATCTGAAGTAGTCACTGTAAAATTTGACTGCAAGATCCTGCTGCAGTATCAAGACCTGGCAGAAAAGGTAAATTTTCGGTGGAAAATAGGTGAATTTGGAAGTTGGGTCAGTTAACCCCAATTAGTCCCTTGGGCTGGAACACTAATGAGAGCACAGCAAGCTGTAGTTCTGAGCTCAGAGGAAAGCTTACAGGGAGCTGGGGGTAGAACTCAAGATCAAAAAGGGTTCACAGAAGTTCACATTTAATAGCTTTGTTTTTTCTGCTATTTTAACTATGTTAGCTAAGGCACATTAGGAAAGGCTGCCAAGAAATCACTTCCACCCCCAGTGAAAACATGTAGGAATGTGTGACCTCTCAGGCTCACAGGACACTGGATAATAGCCACTTAACCATGTGTCCCATGACAAAGTCTCCCCAAAGGCTCTGCCTTAGGCACATGTGTGATGAAGGGCTGTGATTCCACATCCACACTGGTAGCTTGCAGCGCTCCTGTTCCTGCTGGGCGCTCTGGGTGCAGCCGTGCAGGTGTTACACTACCCCTGCCTTGCCTGATCACAGGAGCACGTCCTTGTGCTCTGCTTTGGTCCCAGGTGCCTCTGTCAGTCCAGGCTGTTGTAATTTCTAAGATACTGTTTTTATCACTTGTCCTTACAGCGACTTACAGGTTCTATATACTTTAAGTGCATGATTATTTCCTTTGATGTCTTCTCTAGTATGTTAATATCACACACTTCAAAGGCAAGCTCTTTGTGCAAGGAGGCTCTAATGGTACATTTTGGGATTGCATAATTTTGGTATGAACTCTGGAAATTTCTCCTTCAGTGACACATCTCCAGCTGGCAGTTAGCTTAGCTCTCAAAACATAGTAACCCTTATTTTATTTACTGTAACTTCAGTTACTTTTGTCATTCAAAATCACTTCAAGTTCTCTTCTTGTAAATTCTGAAATCCAGTAGTATTTTATTTTTAATCCAAGCACAATTTAAAGACATTAGGAAACCAAGATTCCCACATCCTAATAACATAGTCTGCCTAAGTCATTGAATTTAGTCCTACCATCAAGCACCAGTTTGGTACTTTGTTCTGGAGAAGCCTGCTCCTGACTGTGGTACATCCCCTGGAGCAGAACTCAGTCCGAAATCCCACTTCAGACACAAACTTTAGACCATAATAGAAGAGCAAATGCTACAACTACGATAAGCCATTGGAAAAGCAAGGCAATATGAAAGGTATAGACATTGTCCTGGACCCCTGAAATGGCAAGGACTCCTTTAAATTTACACATTCCCACCAGTACACATCTCATTCTACACCAAGCAGTCAAGTGCTCTAGTGGTTCCTACAGCAAAGACATATAGGGAAACTGCTCTTTCAGCTACGGCAGAATAAGAAACTGGGATATAATTCTGAGACAGGCAACTTACTTGAAAATAGATCAACCAGTGATCAATGTATCAGCCAGTGTGAACAAGCAAATTATTTCTGCGATGAATGGAAATATAGTTCCAGGTACCAACATCCACTGAGACTTTTGCTGTTTGTGGTATAATACGGGCTGAGACTTTGAGCAGAGCAGTTTTCAGTGTGGGTTTACCTACACAATCTCAGTAAAATTTCTTCGGACAGGCTGATCTCCCGCAGCATTAACCCTCTGGGGGTCTAGTTTACACTAAACCTTGTTAAAAAGAGTCAACCAAGCCATCTCAAGAGAGGTGTCTCACAGATGGGATGAACTACCTGTCAAACATATCTCTTTTTGTTTACTGTAGAGAGAGAGCTAGCAGACTTTCAAGCCTTAGGCAGCTCTTACTGAAACACAGCTGGAAAAGTAGACAAATTCCAGCCCTAACACCTCTGTGTCAGCCACCCACCTAAGAAGATGAGAATAATGCTTCCTTTGTGCACAGATACACTGATAGTGCACATACAATACTGGTTGTGAAGCATTCGTACTTTTGGTAGAAGAGTGTACAATTTATTAGCTCATGATTTAATTAGGATTGATAGCTCAGGAGTACACACACACACAGTGGGTATGATAATGTGTCAAAGCTATGTACGGTTTTGTATAACTACACCTTCCTTCAAAGGTTTGCCTGTTTTGTTACAGTTTGCTGTTACTTCGTTTGGAACAATTTGTTCTTAAAGCAAGTTGACAGAAAATAAGTGGTTAGTAGCTGACCAAGTAAAGATTGTACGTTGCTGTCTTTTAGATGTTGTTTTCTGTGTAGTCTTACATATGCAATATTGAGATCCGAAAGGAATACCTATTAGTGTAAAGCTGCATTATTTTTCAGGATCAGTGCCTTAGCTGTATAATCTGCTATCAACTGAAATATTAAAATAATCTCTTGTGTTATTGTGTCAATAGTATTAGAAGGAGTTATAGACTGCACAACTTCCATTCTAATAATCCCTTTTTAAATTATTATCTACATTTTTTTCAGAAAGAAAATACAAATATCTGAACAGTCCAGATTATTGAAATGTATCTAACTCAAGATGAGCTCTTGAGTTCAGTGCTTGTTTTTTTTCCAGCATCTCTTCATAGCTTGATGACATTTCTCCATTTATCTATTATTAATATAAGTTCTTGCCCCATGTCTACCTGAAGTGTTATTTGTAACTGAAGTACTAGGAATAGATAATTACATCTGTCCCAACCATCAGACTCATGTGCTTTGGATACAAAGGAAATTCTGACCTAAAGGGAGCTTAGCTCAGGTAGCTGATGGGTGATATAAAGACTCGATTTGACATTTGGAAACCACTGCTTTGCTTTGTTTTGTATTAGAACAGCTAAAACTCAAGAGTCTGAATTTTGACAATGCAGTCTCTGCTTTGAAATTGATTTTTTTTCCCAAAAAATGGATGAAGTCATACAAATAATAGCTAAAAGTTTTATTTTTTCCCTCTTTTTGGAGCAGGTAAAGAAAATAAATTTCTCATCAATCCTGAAAATAGAAAGAAGCATGGGTATAATGTACAGAATCAGTTTTTCAAAATCATGTCAGACACAAGTTACATGGGTAGTAACGGTGACACCTAAGATCTGCATTCCATTTATCTCTCTACTGAAATTGTTATATCTTCCTACCCCCATTAATAGACCGGAATTCCTTATGTCCACTTCCTTTAAGGCAATTGGTGCATGCTTAGGATCTAAACTCTGATTTCAATGGTAGCTCATCTGTGCGAGGAGGACCTGGATGTTAAACAGCAATTAGCCTAATAAAGCACTATTAAAGTAATTTAACAGGGCTAGTTGGATGGATCTGGTCTAGTGGAACGTGCAACCCTGTGGCAGAGGGGTTGGAACTAGATGATCTTTCAAGTCCTTTCCAAGCCAGGCTGTTCTAGGATTCTATGATAATTGCCTTATAGTAGTGGTGCTATCATAGCCTATACATTTTCTGCCTCATGCTTGAGAACCTCAGCCAGAAAACTACCAAGAATGTAAGTACCTGATCTGTATCAAAATAATACAGGTTAGAAAATTGATAACCAACCTCAGGGGAGACCTCTGTTATTCCAAACTGGGATAAACTCTGATGCAAAATGTTGATATTAAGGGAACGCAGCACTTCTTCAGATGGGAGCGCCTCAGAAATTCCTGGCTTCCTGTTCAGTGGGGACACAAACAGTTCTACACAGTTCTTCTTCCCCTAGGGAAAAAAAAAACCAAAACAAAACAGCAAAATCATAGGAGAGGTCTGACATGAGATAATCTCTGCTGTCTGTAGATTGCAACTACAATTCCGAAAACAAAAGCATGGAATATAAAGGTTACAACCTGCTCTGTGAGGAGAGCATACCTTTCCCCTGTCTCTGTAAATCCCAGCAGACTGTGGAAGAAAATGCAAATCCTATACGTGGGCATGTGTGCTTTGTTTCAATCACAATTGACAAGGTAGAGTTTTCCTGAGTCTAGAGTCATCAAACAATCAATGTAACATAGTGATGGGAGGAGCCATGGCATAGGGTCAATGGCAATGTGCCAGCAGGGATTTTAGTAGATAGTTCATCTGAGCTGAGCTGATACAGGAATGCATAGCATAATGCTGTGATATTTGGACATTACTTTTTAGCCCCTTGTCAACACATTGCAGACAAATATCACAATAAAGTCCTTTTAGCTCACTGCAGTGCAACTTAATATGGTACAACAAAATTAAAGGACCAGGGAAGTTTTGTTAACACTTAATGGGTAACCTGAGAATGTCCACTCTCCTACCTATTAATTCTTGCCCTGGTGTCTTTGATGCAGACCTGGCAGCCTAAGAGGTTCTATATTAGAAATGTCAGTGATGCTCACTCTGTTTCAAGGTAACAAAAGGAAAGAGAGTTTCTCTGTTGTGATAGACTCAAACAGCACTCAAGACAAGTGCTCCAGAAAGCTCGTATATCCAAACAGATTGTGGGAACCTTGGCTCCCCAGGGCTATGGCCAGCGTAGCTGACACTGTGGGACAGAGTCCAGACCTGGGGGATTCCCCACACATGAGATAGGCATGGAACTGCTCCCTGCATTGCTGCCTGCACAGGCAAGAACCTCACCAGTCTGGTTATTTGCTATTCATCATTACGGGATGGGAGAGATCACTTCAAACTGGGATAATCCTGATTTCCCCTGCGTCCTTCCCATCACCTTGAATGTGCATCATTATCTCTACTGAAGTGAAGAAAAAGACATCTTTCGCTATTCTTAAAATACCTTTGCATAAAATACTCTTTTCATAAAATACTCCTTGCATTCAAAATAGAGCTGCACAGAAAGGGACTCTTGCAAACGTGTTCGCCCTAAATCTGTCCCCTGTGGTCTCACATGTGCTGCTGGTCCATCTGCTCAATAAGAATGGTAAGGACACTGGCTACTGGTGGGAGCTGAAGAAACTGATTTAAGGCAGTGGTTGTACTCAGTCTCTGACATGAGTGGGTGACTGCTGCTGGGTGAAGATCACAGGCACCAGGCAAGGCTTGGTGGGTACGCAGCATTCCCAGTGTTTTGTGCCTCCTCTGTTTATGGGTTTCTCTGCCAATTAAATGATCTTTATGGGAGAAGGATGTACTGGAAAGGTTAGGGAGACACTGGAAATACCAAGTTAATATTTCCTGGCACAGTTGTTACATGTCAGAGGTTAGCAGACCCTCTGCTCTTCCTGTGCCCATCCCCATCCTGGCTTCCTGGCTTCCAGACTCCTGATCACTTCCAAGAGCTGCTCACTTGGGAATGAATCACTTCAGTTGTCCACCTCCAAAAGTCAGCAGAGAAAGACTGGCATCTTTAGAGAACTATTTAATCCATCCTAATATAGTCAGGATGGATCTCAATGCTTCTTCTCCTGCAGTTACCATCCTCTACACTGCTTTTACAGGGAGCCTAGATGAGTAGTTTAGACTACACAGGCAAGGTGAATTTGGATGTGCTCCGCTTGCTCGCCAGCACTCTGCATGAGAGAAACTGTCTCATGTTAGAAGGATGAAAAGTGGGAATAATGCCTTCTAAGATGTATTTGTCTTCCTTGTGAATTTTGACTGTGTGGGATTTTTAGAGCAAATAAGGGAGCAGTTTGCTTGCTTTTTTATATCGCTGAAATATTAACTCACAGAAGAACCTTTATGGGTGTTGAGAAGACTAATTAAATAATAGTACTTACTGTATTCTGGGCTACATGCAGGTGCAAAAGGATATTACCTCTTCCCTTAAATCACAAATGAGAGGAGAAAGCAAAAAGCAGTGGAGCCAGTAGGAAAATAAACAGCATATTTCTTCTGTTTATTCACATAATTTCTACAGAGCACAGTAAGAAAGCTACTAGGTGATTCAGTATGTTGAAATACCTATCTCAGACTCCAAAATATTTCTCATTTAATTGTGCTTTTCTCTGAATATGTCTTTAAACCTTTCATTCTGGTCAACACAGGGGAGAAAGGAAATTTAGCATCACTTGTCATGAATGAGTGAGATCCCTGAAGAACATGAAAAGGGCTGCAGTGCATTCCGATTGATCTTTCTAGCTGTAATTTTTGTGAGATCCTTTCTCACAGAGACATTACTTGAAGCAGTTTTATATTCCTTTTTGATGCATACAATCCTATCAAGCTTTCAAGGCAGAAAATACTTTTATGTCAGTTTTCTTCCCTAATATTCAACCTGCATGTATAATAAAAAAACTCTTCTTCTCCTGCAAAGTGAATTGAAGGCTAGCAATACACACATGATGTTGGGTTTTCTTGCTTCATGGTAAAACCGTCATAAAAAGACGACAGTGTTAAGTATGCATACACAGAAAACGGTACAATGACGATTGATTTTAAAAAGTATTTTTTGCTAGAAGCAAATTTATTGCTATCTTTTGCCAATAGGATACTGTAGTCTACAAGATCATTTCTGAGGATTATTATAGCAGAATAACAAAGCATGAATATTAATACTGTGAGATGACATTTAATTTACTAATGGAAAGTCTGAGGACAAATTGTGAAGATGCCTTTGAACTGAACAATCACATGTATTTTTTGAGCAATATTCAACCTTTGAGAAACAAAACATGGATAAGGTGCGAACATGAAAAAGAACTGCATGGAATGAAAACCAAGGGATAAGCAATCTGCTTATGAATAGGACAAAAAAAAGGCTTAGCTTAGAATGGTGTCTTTTCAGAAGAAAATTTAAGTAATTTTGTAATGGGGATCTATTCTTCTGTAGTGCAGTTGAAAAAATGGAATAATAAGAGGTTTTCTTTCCTATTTAATTGCACTCTTCCAGAGTGAAAGGAAAATAAATTCAAGAGAATTTAAATGAACAGGTACACTTTCATACACAGAGTCTTTTGGTACTTACAATGAGTCTGTTGATATGAACTTGCTGAGGTAACAGTCCTAGTGCTGCTGCCACTCCTTGGCGAAATATCCGAAGCAATGTGATATTCAGCTTGTTTACATCCATTTGCAGTGTCTGAAAAACAAAATCAGTTCAAATGAACTCCTTGCTCAAGACATTTAGCTCTCAAGATGACTGATCTCTGGGGCTTATCACTAATTGTTGTTGAGTTTTTTCCCTGTAACAATAATCTGTGTAATCGACGTGCATCACAATATATAATAAGTCCAAAGGCAAATTTAAGTACCTTAAATGCTATTCATTAGCAAAGTACCACCTTTATACAAGTACACTCAGAAAGGGTTCCAGATGGTTTTGCCTTAATTCCTTGGACAGGTCACAGTGCTAAAGATAACACAATTACTACCTTAGAAATTAAAGTCAAGAATTAAACATCAACGCATCCTTAAAGAATGAGATGTTGAGTTTGCACAATGAAGATTCTTTTGGAATATTGTCTTAGCATATTTCCCCGAAGGTGAAGAATGAGTCAGACATAGTGAAATCACATAATTTTAATTTTGATTAGCAGTTTCTGAGATCAAAAACGAAACATTCTGGATACATTCCCCATGCTTGAATTTCCTAAAGCTTCCTGATGTGAGTTACAGGATGAGACAAACTATAGCACCGAAGCATTTTCTTTCCCTGTGTTAGAATTATAGTGAAATTTAGAAGTTTCCTCAAGTTCAGATCCTTTTTGTGAAGTCAGTGGAATTTCACCTAAAAAATAATTTAGGTTCAAGTCTTCTGTGTCCAAGAAGACCCAGGTATTGGGTCTTCACATGATGCCTGGTAGACAGTACTTCCATGTGGTACTTTGGGGTCTGCTTCTTTGCTTTCATATGCCTTTTGCAGGCAATATGTGGTGGAGAAGAGAGGAAAGATGACTATGTCAGTTGGCCACAGAAGGATTCCAATGCTTCTGGCAACTTCTGACTTAGGAAGTTACTAAGTTCTGCCTGAGCCAGTTGACTTCAGATGAAAAAGATTTTTTTTTTCAACTTCCTATTTAGAGCCATAGGCCAGCTTGCTGCTCTGAGGAACCAAACAAATATTTTCTTCCTTCCTAACCAGAGCTGCATAAAGAGAATTAAATATCTGTGGGTCAGATATCACATTGGGAGTATGTTTATGGTTCAGAAAGAAAGGAAACGTCTTTCTCAAAGAAAAACAACATCACACATTTTGACTGTTGTTCTTTATCAGTATTTATAAGCTATAATGTAGCACCATAAAATATTTACTTCCATTGCTTTCAATTTGATTTTTCTGTCAGTACTGAGTGTTTTTCTTTCTTTTCCTCCCTTTTTCTCATTTTTTTTACACTACTGGGATTGTCAGGTCTTGATGCATGAGATCTGCTCTTACCACACAGCTAAGCTTTATTTCAACCAGAAGGATTGTAAGATTCTTACATTTAAAATTCCCTTTCTACCCTGGCATTTTCAAAATGCAAAATCTTCTCTATGCTTCTTCTTGAATTAGACATCCTCAGTGGTTACAAAACTGCTCCAACCCTATCACTGAAATAGAGAGATGTCTTGAGAGGGGACATGTGGAGGTCTTAACAGATGCGAGGACTTTGTCTTCTGTACTCCAGACTGACTCATGGAACACCTGACAAGAACTGGTTTGGAGCTTTGAAGCTGTCACTATGCTGAGACAGCCTGGTCTGAAGATCTTGAATTGATGAGAAAGGGAGTTGCTGCTGAAATAGAAAGACTGTCATGAGGATCCCTAGAGATCCATCAGGACAGCATGAACAGTGTCTAAGTTGGTGACCCTGAGTTATGGGGATAATAATAACTGTTGTTACTGAGCAAACCTAGCAGGCATAAAATCAAAATACATTCATTTAAACATACTTGAGCCAGGTATCATAACACATTAATAGAGATATTGTTACATAGTGTGTTAAGACCTCACTGATAAAGACACGGAAATGAAACAGCCAGAAAAATATCTAGCTCCAGGGGAAATAGAAGATCTTAAAGAGCCTATAAGGAGGTAATAAATTCTCACAGATTTAGTATGCTGGGATTGTGGTTCATCGTATCCAGGGACAGTAAAATGTGGTGAAACTCTATTATCTTCAAGAGAGTCACATTTCCGTCTACCAGCTCTGAATGTGGTCCACTGTGTCGTGTAACAAACATTCATCCGAGGCTGCAGTGTGTGTGTGTGTCTCTGTAACAGCTCCGCTGCCCTTTGTGGTCCTGGGGAAAGCCTGAAGACCGCAGCACTCTGTCAGTCTGGCATCAGCCTGCTTAAAAATCTCACTTGGCCTTGCAGCCAGAGATTATAGGACACTTGTAGAAAACCTCCTAAGCAGAAGGGAAGAAATTTGCCCTTAAGCCTTATCTCAGGATGCATCTTGTGCAGCTATTAAGATTTCTTTAATTTTAGCATTGGTTTTTTATTTTGGGGGTTTTTTGTGGTTTTTTTGGTGACTTTTCATCCAAAAAAACCCCAAGAAATATGTGAGGAAGAAGCATCTCACATTTATTATAAGAACCTTGTTTTGCTGTCCGTTGAAGGGATCTGCTTCTCCTTTTCTGACAACAGTATGAATCTTAGTTCCTTGGCAATTATAGCAAAAATTTAAGAGTATTACAGGTCACATTTTTCTGTATCAGACAGCACAAGCAAGCGCATTTGACTTTTCCTGTCAAAAGGAAAGTAAGCAATCCAGAATCTGTCACTTTAGGAATGGAATTTCTAATTCAATCAGTGAAAGGTAATTTACATAAATGCTTGATGTGATCCCAAGAGCACCTGCTTTAGAGTGAGGAGAACATCACAAATGTGCTCTGTGCTCTCTATTATCCTTTTTTGGTACTGTATTCATAAAAGTATAAAGCAGAAACTGACTAGATTGGAAGTGTATCAAGTTCATTATACTGCGACCAACTCTGTGTGCTCACGGTAAATGATAGGAACAGGACAAGATTACAGTCTTTTCCCAAGTTCCTTCTGACAAGATCACAGCTCATTTATGCCTATTCAGCACAGGCAACGGGTCTCCTCAATTATAACAACATTATCAGACTGGGCTGGGATGAAGGTGACGCTTGTGGGCATTATATTATCAATTCTGGTATTTGCTTCCTGAAGGTGACTGAAATTTAAGTCTGACCTGAGGGTCTGGTGTAAAACTGCCTTTCTGCAAATTCTTAAGTATAACACTTTTTGTTGAAAAAAGCTAGTGAGAGGGAGAAAAAAAAGAAAAAGAAAAAAAAAAGAAAGAATACTGAAAAAAGGAAGGAAAAGAAAAGTCTTTAGTGTTTCTATCAAAATTTTTGAAAGGTTATTAAAATTTAAATATTTCAATATCACTCTGCCATTCTGATGGCATTCCTAGATACTGTTTTGACTACAGTCCACAAAGGTAAGAGATTAGGATAAAAAACTGCTAATGGATGAAGTACAAATGCAACAATACCTGTACAAATGCAACAATACCTTGACAAACAAGATAAGGTGTCATTATTATGAGAATCACTCCTAAAATGGAAACCTGACCAGCCATTTACAGGTTATAATTACAAAAATGAAATCCTTATGGGTACTAATACCATCTGCAAAAAAAGTGAAAGTAACCCCTGTAAAGTAATCCATCTAAATAAATAAAACAAAGAATTAGCATAGATACGCAAGTTATGGCTTACTGTGTTCCTCTAGCTGCTCCTTTTGCTTTGGAAAAGAAAGGGCTGAAGCCTCCCAGTAAGACAGCACCAATCCTTTACCTTTGCTCATCTGCAGTGTTTATCATGGATTGCAACCACCTCCCCGAGGAGGTTATAATTTTGAGGCCGCTGCCTCTGTTGGCAGTAGCAACTTGTTGAGCCCAGAGGCGAACACCCTGGACGGCTCATTTTCCTGAGCAATTACCGACCTGGATATTGCAACTGTAGCGACAGTTCCTAGGTTTCTCTGATCCAAATGAAAAAGGTTGTTTGAAGTGAAAGAGTTTTCTGCCTGTGTAACAGAAAACTTGGGAAGACAGAGCTCCAGAAAGGGAAACTCAGCACAGAAACACACCAAAGGTCATTCACAACTGACATCCTACAGGGGCTTTTTAATAAAGATCTTCATGCTAAAGGGACAAAAATTTCCCTAATATGAAAGGGAATGTGTAACACAGAGCCTGAAATAACATTTCTAGGATATTGCAATAAACCATAATTTGCCAAGTCAAGTTCTGCTTCTCAAGAAAAATTCAGAGAAGCATCTCCTTCTTATAGTTTCCTTATCATCAATTATATCATTTCTGCAATGAGCTTCAAATATACTATTCCATTTTTATCCATTCTTCCTCCCTCTGATCCTACCACCACAGATGTTTTCTCAAACCTCCAGCTAAACTGATTATACAGAACAAAAATAATCAAGGATAAAGAAGATTAAAGGTGAAAGTATACGTCTTAATACTTTTATGAAAATAGATGAAAACTAAATAGAAGAATTATATATGCTAGGAATTTTACATACTAAAGGGCCACGAGGTAGTGAGTTGTATTTTGTGCTAAAACAAAACAAACAAAAAAAAAAGGCAAAAAAACACCCTTATTCAGTTAAGCCAAACAAAAGAGAAAGCTCAGAAAAGCATTGTCTTACCTGCCTGTGCTCCAATTATTATTATATGTTTTTAAAAAATCAACAAAAATGCTATAAAATGAGAGGATTTTCTGCACTAAAGCAAATACTGCACTATGGCCAAGCTATGGCTTCCTCTGTCTGAGCACCCTTATCTGCTGCCTGCACAGTGAGTGTCTACAGTTCATTAGTGTCACAGTGTTTCATACTGTCACTCTCATCAGACAGCCCCAGCTGTACAACGAAAATAAGAATGTATTCATCAGGAGGGAAGTTGAAAATGTTGCAGATGTATTTGTACAGTTTTGGTGCAGGACTACAACAAATACGGCAAAAAATTGTGAAAATACCTGCATTTTCTTTCTTCCCCCACCCCAAACACATTACATTTTCCTTCCTGTCGCTGTACAGTATTTGAGATTGCAGCAGCACTGGGCATCAGGTTAGCCTCTTTGGCTGGCTCAGGTGCCTGATACACACACACAGAAGATTTTGGCTTTCTAAAATTTTGGGGCAACTTATTATATCTAAAATTAAAGGCAACTTTAGTGCCTCATGTAGTCCATGAAGCACATGGCAGGCAGCATATCCCTAGCCAGCATTATGCAACTACAACAATGCATTTTGCCAAGTGCCACTCCAAAAGGACTTTGCCCTAAGCCAAACTGGTATCTGAGGTGCATTCACTCCTCTCCCATTTACCTCTCCCACTACCACATGACTTCCTCCAAGAGGAAAGACTTGCCCTTTTATGAGGTCCATATTAAACTTTGAATTATGCCTCTAAACTAAGATAAAATTCTCAAGAGCATAAAATCAATTATTCTTAGTGATTAATTAAAGTAGCTTCATGTTTCTGTATATCAGCAGTTGTCCGCAGTGACCTACTCAAACTTTCATACGTAATATATTTGTGCTAAAACACAGTATGACTAGAAATATTGATTTTGGGACATATAAATACTTCCAATGTCAGGGAGCAAATAATGACTAAAGTGTAGTGAAAATCAACAGAAATTGTAGAAAAGTTACAGGCATACATTTGAGTTTATAAGATCCAGTAAAAAGCATTGAGAAACACTCTCAACCTGGAACATGCTTCTATTTAAGTCATCCATTTCCTAATGAGGAGACACTGAGGCTGCAGAATATGCAAATCTGCCAGATGATCCCAAATTTCACATGTAGACTGCAAAAATATAAATGCTTGTTCAAACAGTATTTGGGTGATGAGAAAATAGAGATCTAAGTTGGTTCTATATAAATATTAGGAAAAAGTGATAGGAATATGTTGCTTTGGTTGCTTCCATCCCGGTTAGTCCAGGAAAGTTTGGTATATTTGTATGTTGCTTTTCAAGATGTGACAATGTAGAATTTCACTCACATTTTTGCTAGGAAAAAAACCGAACCGACATCTGTTATGAAAAATCTTTGTTTAAAGTAAGCATAATATTTCCTGGAATTATGCATTTCTAATACAGTATTAAATAGCAATTTTGGCTCTTGATCAATTTTTCATGAAAGCATATACATTTAAATATTTATGCATGTTATGAGCTCTCTGAAATAAATCAAAGACAGAAGGAGCACTGATGAGAAATACAGGGTTAATCCAATTAGTCCAGATAACTGTATGGTCTCCCCTCAAAGTGATTTTCAAGTGAATGTTCATTAAAATATGAGAGAGTGAAGATTTATAAAACGAAGCTGTCTCTCCCACACTGCAATTAATCCACAGACTTTTATACCACAGGAAGTTGTGGAGACCAAAGACTGAACATGAGGTAGGAATGGGGCTGGATGCTTAGATGGATGTTGAAAGTCACTCATGTCCCTGGGAACTGCACAAGCCTTGTCATACACTTGACTATCATACCTCTAACTATCAGAACCTAAGATGAACCCTGGTGCAACAACAAAAGAATGTTCTCAGTCTGCTGTTGCAAGGTTTGAGTGCTGTCCATGATCCTGGGCTAGACATTGGGCTTCATTCAAGTCCTGCTTTGCACTGGTAGGTAGGTACCAGCTGAAGACAACCCTAGAGACTGCTGCATCGCAGAGGTTGAAGATGCCATACCAGGTGTTGAGGTGATGCCAGGGCACTCCACTGGCATCCACTGCTCAGACTGGCAGAACTGCCCTGGAGGTGGGTGGGTGATATGACTACCTCAGCTATGTGACAGATTTACACTTCTTTTTCCAGGGAGGAGAACTAATTTCTCAAATAAGATCAGCTGATTTGGGGCGGATTTGATCAATTCCGTAGGAAGCATCAACACAAGAGTGAGAAACGTTCCATCTGTAAGGTCTGGCTCTTGGCCACGATTCCCTCAACTCCCTCACTGAGCTTACACGCACTTGGGCGTGTCAATCAGCTACAGGAAGACTCTATGACCTTCACTGATGACTGAAGTGTATGAGAATGAAATTCAGCCTATTAAGGATAAGGTTTGTTAATGCCTGTCTTTAAGAGGTGCACTTTGATTTCTATCAGTCCTATGTTTTGCATTAACCTCTTGGCTTGCAGTCTCTAAGCAAAGATAAGAGCCAGCTCTTTCAGTGTGGTGTCACAAGGTAATGTGGATTTACTGATCACATCTAATGAGAAGACATAGAGTAGTCATCTTTATTCCACAGGAAATCTCAGAAGGTAGGTTATTTCATTCTCCTGGCTTCTCAGTTGTGTGGGTCATTCCTGTACCACAGTGTGAGGTAGTTAGTGGGGTGACAGTCTGAAACCACGTGTTACACTGTCCTCACAACGCTCATTGTACTCAGTTCCCTTTACCTCTCTCCTGGGGTATCATTAATGCATCAATCATTAATTATATATTTGGAACTCAGAAAGTATGTACAGGTTCCAAACACTGTAGATTTTAAGAAACTAGCATCTTACAGCCTTTACATGTCAGCAGGGAAGTAACCTTATTCAGAGCCCAATAAAGTTAATAGGACCTTTCCTGAGTAAGAGGGTTGCAGAATCCCATATCCTAAATGCCCATGGGATGCACGCTTATCATTGTTAAGGGGCTGTAAGACAGGAGAAGGAAAAGTTATCTACTGTCCATGGGACACAAGTTTGATGCAGCCTCATCATTAAATAATACCAATACCAGCAGGTCTCTGTACTGTAGGAGCCCCTTGGAAGGGGAAAGGAGAGGAGCAGGAGGCTGAAGTAATTCTCTTGTTTTTCATGGCTGGTTTTCTAGAACTTCATTGGGACAGAAGGATCTCTGTACTTCACAACCTTGAGAAACTTAAGCACCTAATGATGGAAGGAAACAATTTTCTTCTGTGTTTCTAAGTACATTATTCCTTTTTATAAAAATCAGTCACAATAATACTACAACTATTTAAAAAAATATTAAACTGAATGCACTTGCAATCATTTCCAATTGCTTACGAGTATGGATGAGAGGCTGAAATGGCTGTGCCTCTGGCCTTAGCAAGTCTGCCTCAGTTACACTGCTTCAGTTGTATGTCTATAAATGGGAATAATAGAATTTGAATCTGCATAGGATTTTTTGTATTTTAGTAACATGGAGATTAGATACACAGAATAGAGCTTTTCAGCTTTTTTCACAGATAATTTTAATGTTGCTCCCAAAAGTTACTTCCTGTCTTTTTTTAAAATTTGGAGCTGCATTTCTTCAAGGACTGCGATTTTCTTAATCAAAAAGTATTTTAGTTTTCTTAGATTACCAGTTGAAGTTTATTTGAAAGCTCTGATAGTCTTCTAGGCTTTTTCCTGCATCCATCCACCTCTCCCTGCCTTCCTCCCTTATGATACACAGTTGCAAAGGACAAGATGATGGAAAAGCACAAGACAATGCAGAGAGTTGGAAACTCAAGAAAAGCTGGGAGAGCTCAGCTGAACACTATTTCAACCTTTTTTTTCTTTGAGAGGCATATATAATGAGTTCCATAAACTTTTCCTATCTGTCCTCATTCAATATTGGCAAAAAATTCATTCCCTGCATTGCAAAAGAAATTCACAGTGCTATTATGTCCAGTACAACTTTTATGCACAGCATGATTGTACCAGTCACATCCTCTTCTATCATCCCAAAGCCAGCTGTAATCCTCAGAGCAAACAGATCCTTTTGAGCCTGTTCAGCACAGCACTTTAAATACATTTGGTTTTTTCTGCCCAACTATTAAACTTCTAGGTAAAGCCAGTGTAAAGTTCTAAATGCCAGAAAGCCAGTATTTTCTTCTTGCTCTTTTTGTAAAACCCTCATTTCAGCTATTTTTTTTCCTAAATGATTTTTAATTTCTGAAGTTTGAATTCCCATTACAATTTTGTAAAATGGTCCTTAATACAAAGGACAATCAAAATGCCTTCTAGAAAAAATCACAGTCATAAAACCCCACGCCAAAATCATCATTTTTATCTTCAGAATTTTAAATTTAGTTCGTAGTGACATAGATATAAACATATACATAAACTTACAAAGTAATGACGAACAAAAGTAGAAACCAAAGACAAACAGCAACTTCCACATCTTTCAGGAACTGATGTGGCCAAAAGACTCCCACTGACTTACTCGTGTTCGTAATCTTGCTCTCTGCTTTGAAAATCAAAGTAAGATTTCAGTACTGCTGACATCCTAGCTTTCTCATGCATTTATTTTCAGACACAATTTTTATTGCTAGTCTCAGATGAACAAAATCTACCCGAACTCAGACATAATGGGAATGTTATAAAAAGAGGCAAACACTTTCCCTTTTTTCTCATAATCATAGTTCTCTGCAGCTCCTGGGCACAGGAAGAAGAAAATTTGAGATACATCTGGAGAAAAAAGAAAAAAAAGTCTTAAAATACATTTGACTCAACTGGAATTGAGGTATTTACATGAATGGCTGTTCTTGTGAGATTCCTGAATAAGGCTCGTGTCCCAGGGCAGTCTGGATTAATGGTCCAACATAGCCAAGACTTTGATACCAAGAAGCAATTCTTAGCCTTCAGCTCTTGAGAGATCAGAATCCCATTTTCAGGAAACAAATGTCCAATTACAAGGGCTGTTTAGCATGAAGCAGTTCATCGGAATGTTTTAGATCCTTATCTGCTTTCAGTCTTTTAGCCCTAAGAAGCCTGTTTATAGACATTATCATCACCATAATCAAAAATTACTGGAATAAAATTCCTATTACTGACTTTACCCTACCCACTGTAGCACTCCAAATCAACATGAAGCAAGGACAGAAAATAAAAGACAACCTTGTAATTCCGGCCTTACATTCCTTTTACCATTTTGCACTTTAGAGGAAGTTAAGCCAGATGAAGCAAAACCCTTGGGGACGTACAACTTTTTTCTTAGATAAAACCTGAATTATTTTGGATTTTATTCTGTCATGGAATCATGTGACTGAACATGTCACTTTGTCCCAAGTTTTAGCAAAACTACTAAAGCTATTACTATAAGTTCGGAAACAAGAAAGCAGGTGAAAAGACAATCTCATGATTTTGGCAACTGTCTCAGGTTTTTTGATCTTCTGAAGATGCTAATACTGAATGTATTTCAGAGGCTTTTAGGTACGAATTCCCTTTCTCATGATCAGCTGGGCAGACTGGATTTTCCTCTTCTGTCTAGTACTAAAGAGAGGAGGCACAGGTGAAGGGAAAACACTAACACCAAATCTTCAAATACTGAAGGAGACTTTTACCTCAACAATTCCTGTTAATGTTAATAATAATATTGTATTTTTGACTAGCAGGTTTCTGGCTTTGATAATACTATCCATACACTGTGATCCAAATGTCCAGGACAAGATTTCTGACTCAACTATTAGAGAAAAGGTTTTCTAAAATGGCTTTCAGGCTAATTTGGGGGACTTTTCTTTAGAGGGGACTCCACTTGTGAGGTCAAAATGAAGAAATGAGGTCAAAGAAGAAGAAGTTGTGCTGCCCTGTACTACTGAATGTTACATCTCTAAAATGACAGGGAGACAGGGCCTAATTCATGGATCTTTAATTTCTGTCCTTTATATTCAGATCAGAGGACCAATCTGTGTTCATTTCTTTTAAACAGGCAACACAGCTGTCAAAGCCAAACTCAGATGTTTAGAATGAGAAAAATGCATTATTTTCCTTTTAGTCCTAGAATTCATCACACTTAAAAGAGAACATTGAAAAGTATTTGCATATAGTCCTCTCATTCTCACACATACACAAAAGCAAAACAATTCGTAATTATTTCAGTGAGAAAGAGCAGTTAGATTTGGAAGTCATTCTCATCTTTCTTTTCTCTTTCTTCCTTTCTTTCCTCTTTCTTTCTTTTCCTTCTTTCTTTTCTTTCTTTTCTTTCTTTCTTTCTTTCTTTCTTTCTTTCTTTNTTCTCATCTTTCTTTTATCTTTCTTCCTTTCTTTCCTCTTTCTTTATTTTCTTTCTTTCTTTCTTTCTTCCTTCCTTCCCTCCTTCCTTCCAGAAGCAATCTCCCAGATTCCCCCAAGTGACCACAACCAGTGCCATTCATGTTGGAGAGGTACTGCTCCTCTGTATGAATTCCACAAGTGTACCTTTCTGCACACTTCCTGCCTCTTTCCTGCGCTCTGGAAATCCAGGAGATTCTGAGTGGTTCTGTGGCTGCTGTTCCATGCAGGCAGGAAGAGATGCCTGTGAAACTGAGTGTATGCCTCCCATCCAGAGCAATGCGTTTTATACCTGTCATCTCAAAAGTCCTGCAACTGATGCCAAGAGGACTTCTAGACTTCATAAAAAAACCCAACAAACAGGACATCTACCTTATATCCAAGACAAGAGACAACAATAGCCTTTATACTTGTTACTAAAAGGCTGTATGGCTTCTATCTCAGTGTACAGATAAAACTTACGGCCTAACCTACTAGATGAGATGTGTTACTTCAACAAGTTCAGAAGTTAAATGCAAAACCAAAATGAAACAAAAAGCTACAAAGCCTCAGGAAAAGTGGAAGAGCATTATTTAAATTTGTATATTCATGTTGCACTTTTTTTCACAGTATCGTGCAGAGAAAGAAAGGAATGTCACTGGAGATTATAGTTATTGTTGTCTATCTTTTATACATAATGCCTAATTGGAGCAACTAATCTTTAGCTTATTTCGAAAAAAATATCTCAATGATCTATCATTTAAAGATCTTGTTCCCATTTGTTACGAGAAGATAGAAATCCATTTTGCAAATGGTCTTCATCAGCCAAGGTTTCTGGGAAGAAAATCCACTGATCTTATCCCACTGAAACTCATGACTTCCAGAGAGACACTGGCTACACACAGCAGAACACAGATGTGCCAGGCTTATATAGCCTCTGGTCAGTGCACAGGAGCAAACTCAATGGATCCAATCCATGTTGCATTAAACAGGCACTCTATTTTCAAAGATGCAGATGTGATTCTACTGGAGAGCTTTAAAGAGCTTTATTTCCTGCACTATCCTCACTTCCCACTTCCCTGCTGTGTTTTATCTTCTCTTCACACTCTGCTGGCAAATCATATATTCTGGACAGCTTTCATGTCCTATCTTTTACTCCTCCAGAAGACAGAGATATCATAGTGTTGTGCAGCAGTCTAAATGTATATATTATATCCATTCATCCCCTCTCTTGTCAGCCCTACGCAGCAGAGCCCTTATCATACAACTCAGAATGAGGGTGTAATCCCACTACAGCACCCAACAGGATGGCAAGACAGAGTACCAGAGGTGTACATATAGCAAAGGGCTCAGCCCCGTCTCTACCATAATTTTGCTATCATGGCTTTGCATACAGCAAATTGCCCTATATCCAGAAACCATCACTACACTACAAAGCAGCAGGGTATCATGTTACCTCAATGAAAAGTGTGGTAGGTCACTGCAAATGGGGTACGTGATTGACAACATCATTAGGGTTGGCAGGGCTCATTCTGAGTCTGTCAACTAATCCTTCTTTTGCCTTTCCTTTGAGTTAGAACTAAAACCAACAAACCTGCCTTACCAGCCTCATCATTATCTTGTGTCTGTAGTAGCGGAGGAATGTTCATTTAACTACTCGAAACAATGTTGACCAAAAATAATGGACCATCAAAGGAATAACTGCATGCTGGGATGAACAAAGACACAAAAGATTAACTAAATGGCTATTCCAGCTTCTCATTTCTATGATCTTTCCCCATTAAATATAAAATTCCCAGGAAAACTTCCAGAAATTGCCTGCTTAAATGACTGAAGGAGAAAGAGAAAAGTTAAACAAGAAAAAATAATGAAAATTGCCATTTTTATAAAGAAATCTCTGTGTTTTAAGCAAAGGAAACAGTAAGAGGAAGGCAAACTTTCTTAAATATTCTCTGTTGGTGTGGGAAAACAGTTTTCAAAATGTGATTTTTTTTCAACTGTAATTTTTTCACAAATTGGTACTGCAAGAAACGAGAAATAAAATCAGTGAAGCTGTCTGCCACAGCTGAGACCCCTTTGCCATCAATTTTTCATCTTGCTCTTGTCACAGGATACAGGAATATATGATGAAAAACTCTTTGTACAACTCCATAAACATACACTTTATATTTGGCATGTTAGATAAATTCTGCTCAGTAAAATTTGTCTCTGTTGGTCTACAAACAAGCCACTTCATCTTCTCATCAACACAGCCCATCATAGGTAACAGACCTGTGTCTGTCTCTCAATAGCTTTTTGGTATCTTTTACTTTTCTGAGAACTGATCAGCCTCTGCTGTGAGGGTCCCAGTCATGTGCACAACTTCAGGCATCTCAATTTCATCTGCCTTTATCAGGTGTGTTTATAAGTCAGCTGAAAGGAAAGCAAGCCCCATTCATGCACTGCCAGCTATTTCTACAGGGTACCCAAGCCATCCCTGGCATTCTGAGGTGTGGTCACCTGGGAGAACACCACATAAGAGCAGCAGTTCTTCCTGAGTCCTGCTAGAACCAGGCTGTACAAAAGGGACGCTTTCATCATTGTTAGAGATCTGTGTAAAGAGGTACATGGAATTGTGCTATGCAAGTGAGGCAAAGAGTAGGACCTGTGTTCAGCAAGAGCTCACTAGCCCCATGAGGACTGATGCAGCTCCTGGTGAATTCCTTGGAATATATTTCTTCAGAGGTATTTTGGACAGCTGCTGCATTGACCTAACCAACAACATGGGTTTCTAATAGACAGAATTGTTATTTGTAGAATCATCTCTTGGTCATCCATATGGCGATTTTATTTCTTCCTTTACTATTGCATACATTGCAGTTCTTGGGTTGGGTCTTTTTTGTCAGGCAGGTACAACATAGTCCAGGATGTTGCCGTCTCCTCTGTTACAGGTGGAGTTGCTTCTATTCTTTCTCAACAATTTCAAACACACAGTGAAGGTTTATGTCATGCTGGGTGACAAAGAGAGCGAGAATGCAAGAAGGAAAACTTTAGCAAAAAATAGTAATTCTGTTTACATTTATAGTTCTTTTCATGTGCACATGTAGTTCTTTTCATAGTTCTCCTAAGAGTGGACTATGAATATTCATTAGGTCTGAATAACCAAAAGTACACCAAGACCAAGTGCTGCTTATCTTAGAAACATGAAAACATATGTAATGTCAATGCTGTAAGTAAAAAGATTTGGACACCCAACATAGAATTCTGGCCAACATCCCTCACTATCTCTTTTTCTGGGTTTTTGGAGCTATGCTTTATATTTTATTTCAGAAAATGTTAGTGTTCTAACCCTAACGAAGGTTAAAAATGTTAAGATTTACACGGATTTTAAAGTACAGAAACAGAAGACTTCCTATATATCATTTACAAATACAACTAAATCTAAGTTCTTTTTATGTATTGCCTCCTGAGTTCATCGAGTCATAGAGTCATAGAATGGCTTGAGTTGGAAGGGATTACAGAATCAATTAACACAGAATCAACCATCTAGTTTCAACCCCCCCACCACAGGCAGGGACACTTCCCACTAGACCAGGTTGCTCAGAGTCCCATCCAACTTCTCCTTGAACATTTCCAAGGATGGGGCATCCACAGTTTCTCTGGGCAACCTGTTCCTGTGCCTCACAGAAAAGAGCTTTTATTTCTGGTATCTAATTTAAAGCTACTCTCTTTCAGCTTGAAGCCATCCCCCCTTATCCTGTCACTACATGCCCTTGTAAAAAGTTTCTCTGCATCCTTTTTGTGGGCTCCTGTCAGGTACTGGAAGGTCACACTGAAACCTTCTCTTTTTCAGGCAGAATGATCCCAATTCTCTCAGCCTTGCCTCACAAGCAAGATGCTCCACCCCTCTAATCAATTTCGTGGCTCTCTGCTGGACTCACTCCAGCAGGTTGGTGTCCTTCCTGTGCTGGGGACCCAAGAGCTGTTATTTTTTACTTAACCATGTGTGTTCTTTTCTGTTTGTAGCATGTATTATACACCATTAAAGACTCTTCTATTTTATTAAGAACTACTTTTGCAGTTAATTGACATCATAATATATTATATAGCTAATACACAAAACACAAGGCAATCACTTAAATTATCTACATAACCTGAGTTAGATGGGAACTTCATCATGTCTGCTGAATGGTGTCTTTTTTACCTAATATAATTTGAAAACATATCTATGATTCATGAGTCTTTCAAAATTAGACTATAATTAGAGGTTTTAAGCTCTAACTTTGCACCTATCTGTGAAGTTTTAAAATGTCATTTAAATTCTGTATTGTCTTCTGTCTTCTGCACTAGCAATTCATATAGAGATCATATAGATCATAGAGCAGCTCACAAATGAGAAAAAAATACATTGTCAAAAATATTTTTTGAAATTCAACAAATAAATAATCATGTTTCCATTTTGTAGGAGTCAAAATACATTTAACCCTTAACTTGAAGAGCCATTCTGCCATTTATGTAAATAAAAAATCCAAATCTTCATTCAGTGACTCAAACCTTTTAATTTTAATATTTTTAAGATGTTTAGTAAAAGAAAGTAGAATTGACAGCTACGTAAGAAAATGGACAATTTTTGTTATTTAAGGATGTTTTTCACAAATCTTTCATGCAAGAAAGAAGCTGCCAGTTGACAGTTTATGTCCTTAAGGAAGATGAATCTTTGGATATATGAGACTCTTTAAGGTCATATCCTTAAGGTATTTATGCACACCTGTGTATTCAAACTTCAAGTACAATTGAACACATGTAGAGATTTAATTGTTCGTAGAGGATGTAGCTGTTTACTTTAGACTGAAAAGGTATTACATTTGGTTGTAAAGAGAAGCAGCAGTGCCATTCTTGGTTCAAAGATGAAATAATGGGAAGGTATGTGATGAGAGCTGTTTCTAAGAAGCAATAACAGACTGCCTTAGAAACCTGGAAAAGCAGAAGGAGAATTGGGAATACAGACTTAATGTTATCAATCAGTTTCCATCCCCCATGAGAATTTTACACTCATATATTCAAATTCCATTAAATAAACTTGATGAAAGACAAGATTTCACACTATAGTGATTTTTGCACTTTTGTAGTGCCTTTAATTTGAGGTTTTTTTGGACATGAGTTTGCTAGCTATAAGAAGGTTGTAAATCAGCATTTCCTAAAGAGCCTTATAATGAATGCGACCTCAAGCTGGGGCTGCACATCTATCTGCAGTGCAAACCCATTTTCAGGCTGCTTGGAATTCTGACAATAGTGACCATGGCAGTGGCAGTGCTACTCCAGTCTAAGGCTCTTGTCTTACATATTCTGCAGATCTGGAAAAGAGAGTCTGCCCCTGAGAGCTCCACCTTGAAAAAGGTTCCACTGAGTATGGCCACAAATGAAAAAAAACAAAACCTTTAGGAGACAGAGAGAAATATTTTGTGAGCTACAAATACAGTCCAGCCCTCCAGGAAGACTGTTGCTCTCCTTTCAAATCCAGAGAGTGCTGAAACCTGGCATCCCTCATTCATGAAAACCCAAAGTGCTTCCTCATGCAGAAAACTGCAAAGCTTGTGAAAAGACTAGAAACAGAATAATAGAAAATATGCTGCTGTGAAGAAGGATAACTCATATTGCTTTAGATAACCATATAAATACGGTAAAGTCAACGTGACGTCCTGTAAAGTCTACATTAAAACAAAAGAAGGCTACATGAATGGCTGGCAATGCCTAAAGGAAGAAAATCTATCAATGGGTATCTAGGGCCAGCAGACTTAAGTATATGTAAGCTGTTTTTGTTTAAATATTAACAGGAATACACATTGAGATGGCAAAATCTTCATAATCCTAGAGAAAAGAAAAGAAGGAGATTCCAGGAATCTTTTGAGGGATAAGAAATTATGGGTGATAGTTAATTTGATGCATATATTCTATTCCATAACTAATTATACTGGATGTTGAAAGAGCAAATAGAAGGGTAAACTGGCAAATATGCTGGAACAGATGACCTCTTTCAGAAAACTGCTCGTAACAATTTTGTGCCAGTCAACATGCTTATTAGAGGTCTGTGATCTGTTGAGTCACACAGAGTCATATAGAAATGTGAAGATAATGCAGAAACTTGGAGGCAACTCAGAATCAGGGATCATGGGGTAATTAGGTAGATCAGATGCACTGGGTGATTCAGGCAAAGTTCACCTGAACATCATGTACTTAATATGACTAAACTGAAGACAATAAAAATTTTGGAACAGCATATGTAGTTCACCTGCAAAGAAATATGTTTTTAAAAGGAGTGATTCATAAAGTGAGTCAGGATTCATATCTGATAAACAGATGAACAGATACTTGA
This sequence comes from Platysteira castanea, assembly GCA_013397175.1. NCBI lineage: Eukaryota > Metazoa > Chordata > Aves > Passeriformes > Platysteira > Platysteira castanea. The sequence continues at coordinate 378,749 of VYXC01001152.1, read as the reverse complement.
GGAAAACATGGAGGGGTTGTGTGAATAAAATCCCTATTTAACCTTTAAACTGACTGAATGATGTACAGCCACATCAAGGACATAATAAAATTCAGTTAATATATCTTTTATTTTGGTAATCAACAGAAAGAATTACATGCATGCTGTCATTTTCTACCACTTTTCAATCCATTAATGTCTTGCACATTAATTGTGATCAGGAGCAGGACCATGACCGCACACATTCACATGCACACAGCTTCTATGTGATGTAACGATTTTGTAATTCTCCAGCTGCTTCCAGTTCTGTAAACACTTATTGACTTTGTTTCTGCTAATGAGCTGAGACTTACCCGGTGACACAAAACACCTGAGGGGCAACCTGCACAGACTTCAATTAAGTCTTGGTTCCTGTTTCTGTTATTTAATTAGTAACATCAATTTTGAACACTACATATACTGATCCCAGAATATACAGGCAATTACCAACAGCCATTAAACCTATTTTTAAAACTACATGCCAAGGATAAATGATTTTAAAAGATAAAAATAATGTAACCAAAACATTTTTTTATGCTGTGTCTCTGCTGGATAAGCTTAAGTTCTTCACTTCTGTCTACTATCACTGGACCCAGGATATAATGATTTCATAAAAATTGTTCTCCTCTGCTGAGATCTCAGAACGTGTTTTCCTACAGAATAATGTAAAGATGCAGAGTTGGCATAGAAGTGAGTTTGGCCCTGGGAGTACCATATACTTTCTGCTACTCTACACTGATGTACACTGAAGAAGGTAAAGGGTTCAGTGGTTACTCAGGGTTTCAATGCCTCTTGTTTTACTTTGGATCCTGTTACACCTGCTTGCAACTAATGAGCATTTCACAGTTCCAGAGCTGTTAGGCATAGTCCATAAGTGCATAACCCTGAATCCTGAAGTGAGTATCCATGCCAGAAAAAGCTCTACTTTCAATCCTCTAGTCATATAACATAGGAAGCCTGGGAACCAGGTCTATGCCTACAGGACTATACTGCCTTCTATGTTATCAAGATGAAGAAAACTAGGTTTGTCTGGTTAGCTCTTGCCTTTACACCCTATAGAGTCTAGACACTGTAAATCAGCAATTGCTCCGGGCTTCTGTTGAGCCTGAAATAAGCCAGATCTGGGGAAGAAGTGCAGATGCCTTCGGCAGTGGCAGAGGTTTGATTTGGGCAAAGGCTCCAGGCTTCTGCTGAACTAGGAAGACTATGATGGGGAATGAAAGGGATTGGTATTCCTAATGAACTTAAAATAGATGGAGACCTGTGATCGGGGACCCACTGCTGCTTACACAAGCACCAAAGTAAACATTATTTCACCACCGTGAAGACAATGGCTCCAAAGCAGTTGCTGGAACTTGATGTGGGATTGCTTAGAGTAGAGGAGAGAAGGTACAGGTGCATAAACACCTGATGGAAGGGAGCAGAGAAGACAGCTCCCTCCTGGGCTCCTCTCAGCGCGCCCAGTGACAGGACAGGGAGGTAGTATGCAAATTATCTAAGTGTGAGTTTGCAGTTACTGAACTCAGTGACCCCACCAGCTTCTGTAGTACAGGTTTCAATCCTAAACCTTGCTTCATTCATTAGGAATAGCAGGAGAGCATATAGAAGCTGTAGGAAGGATACCTCCTTAGGTACTGTTATTAAAAAAGCCTGCTTTTTTTCCTATTAGAACTTGCTAGAGATCAAAGCACTCTTGCAGAAGCTGTCAGATTTGGGGAAGTTTCTGAGAGTAAATATGACTTAAAGTTTATGCAGTATTTCTGGGTGCCTTCTCACCAGCCCAGCGTTTCTTTACGGCAGTGCCATGAAGATGCCATGCAAGTACACTGTTTCAGAGTTTTTCTGCTTCATCATTTCTGACCAAAGTCCTTTCCCTTTATAGTTCATGAAATATGAAATAGAACCTAGACCCAGGATGCTAAAGACAATTGCCTATGCTGATGCTTGTTCTAAGTCAATCACTACACTACGATTAAGTCTGCTTTGCTGCAGCAGAGTTGCTATCATTGCAAGGCAGAACACAAACAATTTTTTTCCTTCTGGAAAGGACACATTTAGGCATACAGAACTTTTAAACAAAAGATGAAGAGTCATATAGGATGTGATTTGAAGACAAGAATTCTCCACATATGATAAAAGCTATCCCCTTATTTTGGTAGCTTCATCTTACTCTTCCTCGCCCCCTCACCAGCTGTTATTTTCTGTATGTGAAACACATCCAAACTATTTCACACATAGAAAACCAAAAAAACCTCCAACCTCAAATCAAGTTAAGAATAGAGTAATTCAAACATATGACAACATGATATCCAAAAAAACAGTCACTTTAGTCATTCAGCCGGTAAGTCAAACACTACATTGTTAGAATTTAATTAGCAGCTATTGCAAACATTGATGAATGGCACAATGGAGTGGAAAATCTTGGCTGGGAGAGGATAACAGAGTTGTAGTGCCTGATGTTGTCCCCTCCACATCCTTCACAGCCTCTAATGACAGGAGGCATCTTTCAAAAGAACATTTTTGTATCTTTAGAATAATTTGAAAATTACCTATGCACTGACTTTGAATGTTCAAAGTCCTTAGAAAAGGATACAATAATTTATGTCCAATTTAGTAATTCATATTTTCACATAACTGCAAACTATTTCAGAGAGATAAAGGTGACAACTACCTTATGTCCACAACACCACAGTGTTTTTGCAGCATCAGGGCCTGATAAAAGTTTTGTCAGCTATTCAATACTGAATAAATAAACTTTAAATGACACAAAATAAAATATAAGACCATTAAATTACTTCATTCACTCAGGCTGAGGTCTGCAGAGTACTTTGCTTAGCATGATACATGGAGACTTTGCAACAGGAATTTATTACGGTAATGTTGCTTTCATTACTGTGGGAAATCGCTCCTGTGCTTTAAATGCATAGAAAATTATTCACAACTATATCAACGTCTTTGCAAAAATCATAAAATGAACTGGATAAAATGTGTATCATCTTACTCCACATAAGCCAAAGTAATGACAGAAGTTTTTTTGTTTTGATGGTGTTTTATAACAGCACTCCATCATTAACAGGCATCTTTGTTATGGACTTATTATCACTTAACTCCTACTGCTCAGCTGTCTCTCTCTGTGTAAGGTATATGGAACATATACTAACAAATTAATCTCCATAACAAATGGGGTTTTTTTCCTCTGTCAATATCTTGGTGGGAAAAAAACAAGATTTGAGAGAGACAAGCTTCAGAAACTGATGTCTGAAAACAACTTACTTCCAATTTGAGGCAACAATTAAGCAATATTAATTATTCAAAAGCCCTCATCCAAGCAATGAATGCAAAATAGCAGTTTAAGTTCTAAAAATGTAACTGCCTTCCTAACCTGGACAAACACCAGCTGAACATTATGCATGTTTCCACTGAAAGATTCTGGCCAATAACAGATACATTGCAGCTCTGGAAAAAAAAGGTTTAAAAATATGGCATATGGCCCTGAAGGGCTATGGCAAATAGAGTCCAGAGAACTTGCGGGCTGGGGTAGGATGGTACAGTTGTGATGTTGCCTCTCCACACAGTCCATTCAGCCCCTCTTCTGCAGAGAGACCACTGATCTCTTGCCTGAGCTAGTGGAAGAGAACTTACAACCAAGTACAGCTTTGCACATGCCGTAAAGACAGACTTCTGGTTCATGAAAAAACACAAAGGCAGGTTTGCAGTAGGATGCTGGACAATGAATTTACTAGCTGTAACACAGGTACTTGTCCTTTTTACTGCTTTTCATCGGTAAGGTTAAATAGAGGCAGCCACAATAACATTAATTCCAGCATTCAAGTCTGGCAAAGCCTAAAAAAACCCTAGTGATTTAATACCTCCTGTATCAAATTCATGATTCAAAAAGCTCTATTATTACTGAATAAATCAAACCTAGGCATATAACCAAGGTATGCTCCAATAACACATCAGGAGAGTGTGTTCAAGATCTGACGACGCCTGATGGACTCGGATGCCCCTAAGCACACCTGCAGTGGCAAATGCAGCTTGTTGCAAAACCCCCATATCATAGGGAGGCAGCTCGCAGTTATGTTCCCGAGACTCACACGTAAATGCAGTGCAAAACTACTGTGTGGGAAAACACTGTAAATCCCACATAGTGATTAACCACATTAATCCAGATTTAGTCAACGTGTTACAATATTTCTCCCAATCAAAGGAGGTTTTAAAATATTCGTTTAATTTACTGTTTTATCTTTTGAGTGGCTTTCTATATATAAAAAATATCTGAACTACTAGCAAGCTTTTTAAAAGAAACAAATACGATGTTCATTGGTGCCATTATTTTACTTTAACAATTTATATACACTGAGCAGTTGATCAAATCATAAAATATTAATTGAACAGGGAGAAGAGTTGAGACATTCTTTTTTTAGCAGTGGTATAGACCTTCCACCATTTAAATTAACACAACAGATGCAGAGTGAGGAAAAGAAAACCAAGGAAAATTATTAAAAGAGTGAGAGGCAAAGATTTGATTTAATGATATAAAAATTAAATAGAACTCCTGAGATGCCTTGTTTTTATCAAACTGCAAGGCGTGGGAGGAAAGTGATTTGTGGCAAAAACTTTTTGCTTCACTGTGACAGAAGCCTGTGATTCACAGAGATAACAATGAGTACTTTTCATCTAAAAGGATGTACATTACAAACTGATTTCCAAACTATACAGAGCATTAATTATACAAAATTCTGCCATTTATCACAGAAATTCAGCTATCAGTGGGAGAAACAGAACAAGTAATGAAGGCAGGAAATTCAAAGCACATGCTCTCTCACCCCTGTCCTCGCAAACTCACCCTCTAGGTTTTCCAGTGAATCTTTCTCTTTTTCTAATGGTCATGGTGAATAATGACCTGCAATAAAGGCAGGATGTTTAAGTTCTGCAAAACAGAGCTCAGCAGGCCTGCAAGCTGCCCTCTTTTCTGACACATTACAAGTAACAAATGACAAACTGTTTGCCACATCCCCCCAGTTTGCTTTCTGCCACCAAATAATGGATGCCTGCTGTTATTGATACCAAGACAGCAGTTATCCTCCCTGCTCAGGTGGAAGAGAGGTACATTTTGGAGGTCAAGACTTCTTTTCCAGCCCTTGTTGACTGTAGAGTTACAGAATTACTCAATGCTTTCATCTCTCTGACAAATCATTTCAATGAAGCAAAACTATAAATTTTGACTTCCCACTGAAACTAAGATCAAAAAAAACCCCCCTAATTGCTACTAACCAACATTTTCCACTTGGCATTTCACATTAGGGCACATACAGAAAAAAAAAAGACAATGAAAAAGTAGATTTGATCGATGTTTCCACCTCTGCAGAAAGAGCGCAGCAGCCAGAAGTCTCCATGGGAAGCACAGGATGTAAGGTCCACTACTCTGCCGTGCTCGTGGCTGGGGGAAATAATTGTCATCTCCAGGCCTGCAGGAGGAAGGAACCCCACAGGGTCAAGTGGCACGCTTGGCAAAGGAAATCCTGATTTCTCTTTCAGAAACACTTTCATTTTATATAAAGCACATTCAGTCAGTAAATGGTAGAGACACAGTCTGGTGGTTAGGACACTACCCATGCTTGAATGCTACAGATGCTATTCTAGTAAACTGCCAATTAGCTCAGATGGGGTAAAAAATTATCAAGGTAAGGCAATGAAAACATCCAATGCAGAAACCCAGAAAAACAGGCACTAATTTAAATATTCAATTCTAGAACACAAATCAGTTTCATATTAAAAGGACTGACCTTGCACAAAAGAAAAGAAAAAAAAAAGATCTGCATTAAAAAACTAAATTTTGCTACAAAATTTCTACTTCATTTCAAGATAGTGCTGTTAACTTCAACACTCCCTTCAGGTAAATTATAAAATGCCTCTGCATAAAACCTGAAGCTAGAATATATTGACTTCTCTGTTGTTACTTAACTTTTACATTATTATCTCAGCAAGAAATATCCCTTTATATTTGCATGCTACTTTTATCTATTATCTTTAATTGCCTGGCTCATTTTAATTATTAGCCTGGGAAATTCTGGAGATATTGAAGAAGAGTCTCTTAAAACAATGACTGTGTGAAAAAAACCAAGGCTTCCTTAGCTATCTGTTCATTAAAACCAGTTCCTGCAACTATTTCATCATTTTTGACTTTGTTTTTAAAAATATACTTTCTGGACTTACAAGTTCAAGAACAATCCCCCTCAAACATGAATGAACTTCAACTCTTTCAGATTGTCTTCCTGAGCCTTGCAAACACTACTATTTCTTTGGGAAACGTGATCTACTACATCTCTCTTTTCTAGAACTGAATAATCACTATTGATATAATTAAGTACTGCTAAAATTTTTACTTTCTTGCCAATATATTCAAGTCAACATGCCCATATTCCTGTATGTATTTTAGATGCCAAAACCCGTTCTTCTCTCTAGCGGTTCCATAAACTCTGAGAGAAGTCTACGTAACATTCTTGAACTTCTCCATATAAAAAATGAAAATGACTTAAACAGAAAGAAATGTCAAATGGAAAGAATAGAGATGATGTTGTGATGATAATTTTACCCTTACTGAAGAAAAATGAATCTTAAAAAACCTGAGGGTACAGTTCTGGAGCTGTCTGCTTGCTTTCATAATATGATGCAGAATCTGGCCTTGCCACTGGCTTTCCACACATTATTTGCCACTTTGGCTACACTGAGATTGAAAGATGAGATAAAAAAGAAAAAAAAAAAAGAAGACACTTTTCTCCATGACTAATTAAAACTTCTCAGATCATTTGGCCTGATCTTCAGATAGTGAAAATGGACATGGAGCCATTGATGGAAGCTTGCTGATTTACACTGGAAAATTCTTGTTCTTCAGTCATGCTAAAGCACAGACCATCTCAGTGCCCCACACTGCTTTGCTGCCACTTCTGTGGGCTACTTCTTGGGGAATGTGTGGGGTTGTTTATTGACAGCTCTAATGTTAGAATTTAAATCACTTGCATAGGCCTCCTGAAGTCTATTGGTTTGTGAACTAAGGAATAACTAACAGGCTGCTGGTGGATGATACGATGCTACATGTCCTTGCATAGCCTAATGGGGCAGAATCTGTGCAGTGGTGTCACGCATAATGTAAAAGTCATATCTAAATATAGATTTTAGAGGAATGGGAAAAGGTTTTTCTTTAATACCCTTAACAGTGACTTAATAAAAACAGTGTCCCTGAGAATAAAAGGACACTTCTACTTATAAGAGAGCAAGCAGAAACTCAGAACATCTTGCTAGAATGAAGATTCAATTAAAACCCCACAGAGGATGCTATTATGAAAGAGTTATATACCAGACAGGCTCAATTTCTTCATAAACTGAGAGGAAAAAACAGAGGAGTGATTTTTCAATTAGTTTCAGAATCAGTTTGGAAGCTGTCTAGGAGCAGAAAAGAACCCCTCAACTGCATTGATATAACACTGAACCATACTTAAATGATAAACAGTTACAAATAGGTGTTTGAAAATAGATGTACCTGTTAGGCCACTGGGCTAGTTTTGTTGCTAGTGTAATTTCTCTGAAGTCAATAGCGCTATGTAGCCATGTAATTCATTCATCATATTTTACCATCTACTCTTCATTTTTTGGAATAATCAGACATATTGTGCGTGGTGGGCATGTGGTATAGTTGCAAACCAGAAGGTCTGCCCTGAAACTATTTTTGGTTATTTCCCTCTTTCCCTGTCACAAAATCAGAAATCTGTAACAACAAATAGTTCATTGAAAGGCTGTATCTACTGCTGTAGCAAATATCCTGAAGTAGCCAGGAATAATAATTCAAAAAAATCCTGTTTAGCATTTTTCATGACACTAGATGGTAGCGGCAGTTCATTAAAAAATGGTTCTATCTGTTGTCCTGAACAGGAAAATACAAGACTGGAAAATGAGCGTGGACAGTCATCTAGCATTTACTTACCACTGGCAAATGATAGAATGGTAGGTTTTTTTAACCCCTTTCTAACATAAAGCAGTAAATTATCCCAACTAATTAATTATTTAAAAGTGTCAGAAAAAATAAGCTTTCCATGAATCCTTCATGTATCTTTTTAAATGTTTGTATTTATGAAGGATAATATAAACATTCTTCTAATGTGACAATTACATAAGCATACTATTGCCAGCTACTCACTGGCAAAACCAGGTTCCAATATACCAGAGTGTATCATAGCACTGATTTTCTCCTTAAGTGAGGATATTTTTAATTTTTGAGGTTGTCTTACGAAGCATAAAACCCCATCCCTGCCAGAGAGAAATTTAACTATTCCCTCTCCTTATCTCCAGCTATTATGATCCCTACTCTCCCAGATTTACCTAATATTTTAACAACAGTTGGAAACATCTTTGCCCTGTGCATTCCCTCTTCCGTCTGCTGCTTAACTGTATTTTTCCTTGAAACAGGGAGACAAACCACCTCTGTGCCAATTAGTTTTGCAGGCCTTTTTTTCGGTAAGGGAATCAAGGCTAATTGAAACACATTCTGACTTGGGTTGCAGCCAGTCATGTCAACACTAAGAAGCGTGAGAGGTAACAGGTCAGCCCCTACTGAATAGGCAGAGAGGCACTCTAATAATCTAACAGTATCTCTATGCAGTATCTCATCATAGTTCTTCATAGCTTGGTAAAGTAACTATTCTTTGCTAGCAATGGAAATGTGTGTTAGAACCTTTATCCATATTATTTATTTTAATGAAGAACCCTAGGAAATAATGTATTCACATAGAAATAATCTTTCCAGTCCTAGTGAAGGATCACCGATTAAATTTCCTTGTCTTAAAAATATTTCCTTACAACTCTTGACTTACGCAAATTTAGAAAGTCCTTGGAAAGCTTTAAATCCTTTATAGCCTCAGAAGAAACTAGGTTTAGAAACTGTTAGAATAGAAATCAAATAATTTGTTGAAGGAGAGGCAGTTTAAGGCTACTGTCTTGGAGCTGGAAGATGTTGTGAAGCGTAATCACAACCTCTGTTTCTCATCAACATGTCTTTTTTAGCTTGTCATCATCTCAAACAAGATATAATTACAGCTGAGTGCCTGATGTTTTCTTCTGCATGGGATCACCTTTCCCATTACTGACAGCAGCCTAACCAGAAACTTCCAGATAAGTTCAGACTAGTTCATTTGTATTATCCTCTGATTTTTGAAGCTGTCAGTTCTGGAAGAGTCAGAAGGCCACAAGCAAGTCAGGAAATGGGCATCCGTCCTTAAAGGAAGGTTTCTTTCTGTCTAACAACACTCTCTGGCATAGCATGAACTATGTGCCAGAGCAGAAAAGCTGATGACTTCTCCATTTCCCATTTTATACAGTATCAGTAGAGATGTTCCTATTATTCACTGAAGTATTAGGTCTGCAAGACTAGAATAACTGATAATTTGCTAACAAGTAGAGATTATTTAATTTACTTTAATCTCTGATAATATCTGTGCCCTTCTCATCACCACCCACATTCTCTGCAGGCTGGTGGGAGGATTGCACTAGTCAGATGAGAGATATTGACCTATATATCATCGTGAATTCGGTTTTTCACCAGAGACTTTCTCTGCCACAAGAGAAAAGAGAATTCATTCACTAATGCAGGAAGCATTTGCATGTGGCATTATATCATCTACAGAGAATGAACTTCATTAACACAACCAATACAGAACCAAAAAAACCTTTAATAAACATCTGAGCTCCTTTACTTTCTTTTGATGAAACACTATCCTTGATTTACTTTCCTAGATGTATCCCTTGTCAGAGTCTTATGTCCATCTTTAGTGTTTTATAGTCAGAAAAAACTCTTAGGTTTTATTTCCTGGAGGACCACATTAATTTGCACTTTTTTTCCCAGGACTTTTTCCTTTTTCTCCAATAATATCCAGCACATGTAATAAAGAAGAATATCTGTCCAATATAATCTCGTAAGTAAGACATTATTCGGTTAACAATTAACTATTAATGGAAGTGAAGATTCGAGGTTTTTTTGCTCTTTTCATTTCTGTTTCTGTGCAGTAATGCTAAATTTAGTAACAAGTGAGAACAGCTCAGCTTGTGCTGGGAGGCTAAGACAACTTTTAAAATGCACGCAATATATTTTTTCCTGCTAAAATAGACAGATTCAAATAATGTTATGTGCCCACTTGGGCTTTCTTTTCCTAGCAGGTAATATAACTCTGCCACCTTTCTATAGCTTCATAAGAAATTTAAAAATTTGGAGAAATATTTTCCACAGCTCACTGGAGACCTGAGTGGGAAGAAGACCAGAGAAAAACCCTGTTTGAAGATGATTCTTCATGTGATATCCTTGACTGTCTGCCTTCATGTAGTTTTAGGATATATACATACATGGGAGCACTGAAGTAATTCATCTGACAGGTTCTTACCAAATTTTTATGAAAAAGGTGTAAAGAGTACACAGTGGTGGGTGCAGGACAACACTTTTTAATAGGATGATACATAACATTTGATGGAAACAACAGACAGTCCAATCATGACACAGTTTGGAATGATAATGGAAGCTTTTTTCACAGGCAGTAAATGCCGAAGACTCAAGACTGGATTTCTCAAATATGTCCTCCTGTGATGTCAACAAAGGAAGAAGTAAGTTTCCTCAGGAAAGGTCTTCTGGAGAGAAGAAAGAAGGGACTCAATGAATGACTTTTGGAAAGGAGGATGTGGATGGACTGACTACCTCCACTCATTTACTCTCAGCTGTCAATCTGTTTAGTAAAGTGGAAGATCTAGAAATTTAGTATTAATCATTAGGGAAGCCGTATAAATGAGTCACATAAATAAATCAAAAGTCAAGAAGAAATACTACTAGAAATAGCCACTCTGACCTTTCCCCTCCCCCACTCCCTATGAAATGAGTAGAAAACAGAAAAGAAATGAGGTAGCATAATAAACATAAGATGAAATGCAACATGGAAAGGAGATGATAGAAAAGGACTAGAAAGAAGTGATCTTTAATCACCAATGAATAACACAAAACCAACTAAACTCCTACAACCTGATCTTCAGTGAAGAAGCCAAACAAGAAACCTCAGATTCCTGAGCATTTTTGGATGTTGTTTTTTGTTGTTTTTTTCTTCTGTTGCTTCCTATTCAGCACTGCCACATAGCTTCTTTCCTGCAGTACCTGCCTCAGCACCAGTTCACACCTTACACGTAACCTCTCACGCCAGCCTTGGAACCCAGCACTGAGACAACCCAATGAGAGTATGATCGCCTCAAACATCAGAGGAGTGAGGATTTGCTAAGTAAAATCCCAAAGGTGCAAGAGATCAGCACACCTTGCAGGATGGTAATTGTATGCCACCAGTGCCATCAGGACATTTCCCACTGAATTCAGAGAGTAATGAAACAAATCCTATAAAAATGAGATTTGTGAATACACTTTTTAGAGAACATTTTATGCCATATAAGGGGAAGCTACATCTTTGGCAGACTTACAGTAATGAAATTTTTCTGTGACCTTTTACTCTGTCTCTTTACATTACAAATAAATGTTAACATCCTACTAATTTGGATCAGTCTGGCCTTCCTAGACAATATTCTTGTAATATATGTAAAGCTTCTAAGATAACACAAGGTGGGTGGTTTTCTTTGTTCTGAAGCAGCCTATTTTCCAAATAATTATTCACTCTGATTCATCAGCCTGCCAATGAGATAAGCATATATTGCCTGTAGCTGTTTATTTAGCTTTATTACAGGTAAGAAGGACAACAACTAGCAATACGTGAACAAATATTTGCTGAGACTCTTATGGTTACTGCCTAAGAGTTCATGATCACAACCATGAAGATATATGAACTTTAAACACAAAGGCATGACAATGGAGATTATATATTAATAGAACTATATCACTCATGAGGCTGCTCATTTTATTCAGAATATGCTAGGAAACTTCCAAGCATGTCCTTCATAAAGGTATTTGCAATACCCATACAAATGTTTTGTAAAATCCAAAGAAATTAATTGGCTTCTAAGAAAGATTTTCACTAGAATTTTTAGTTTTCTTTAAATTTTCTGCAAAGAACTTACAGAAGAATAGTTTGACACATCTTGGAGGATAGAAACTGCATGTCAATAGTAGTAGTTTTAGAGCTAGTTTAGCTACTGGCCAAAAGATTTTGCTATGTTTTTGTCCTAGTTCTGCTCAAAAAGCAACCCAAAATTTTTGTCAAAACTCTTTGACATAATAAGTTACTATTATAAAAGGCTTTTTCTGTAAAATACATTGCTTTAGTAGATTCCCCCCTTTTCCTCCCTGCAATTGCTTACAACTCTTAATATTACAGAGACATAATGATTTCTTCAGAATGAGAAGTTCATGCTTCCACCAGTAAGGTTGAAGAATACTAATAATTTTATCTTTATGACCTGTTTGGAGACTTCAGTCATCAATACCTGCATGCTACCAGATACACAGATAAAAGGCCTTGTTGAATGAGAAAACACTTTTAAAAAACCTGTTTTATAGATTTTCTTCATTACACCAAATAGTTTGCAGTTTTTCTGCAACCTACCAACTATATCTACAAGTCTATTGTCCCTCACTGCCTTTCAGAAAGCTAGAAAAATATCTGTATGCTTTTGAGAGGGGGGCTTTGTCTAGATCAGCTCTGCTGCTGCTGCTGCTGCCGTCCTCTGGAATTACTGCAGCATGGATAACACAATTCGATGTTCAAAAGCATTCATATTTTCAGATTATTTTGTTCCGCTCCACATGATTTAATGCATGAAGGATAACATAAAGGCCTTGGGGAACGCTTCTATCTCCTTGGTGTTTGTGTGATACTTGCTGTAATGGTAATGGGAGTTACACGTGTGCACCCAGGGAAGAATACACCATGGTTTTTAATATGATAAACAAGTGGCAACCTAGAAATAACTCAGTTTTTTACTTCAGTGCAATTCTGCAGTGCGTATTTGAAGCACATAAACAGCAACAGGTTTTTAAAACAATCACTACTCATTAAACATTGTGGCTGTAAAGTTCTCTACCCCAAAATAATTGGGCAGTTTGAAATCTGATTTTACAGACTTGTTTTATGAAAATTAAGTTTATTAATCATTTATTATTTATTATTTCAAAGATTTTTACCATAGCAACCATACCTAGCTATGATATATATTACTGACTGTATAAAAACATACATATATGAGATATACATATATATATAGAGAGAGAGAGAGAGAGAGAGAGAGAGATGATGTGCATAGCTATATATACATACATGTGTATCTGGGGAGCTGCATGGGACAGGACAATTAGGTGCTATTTTCTGCATGGAGACTTTATACTACTTTGAATAAAACCTGCTGTCAAACCACATATATGGGAAACTGCTTTGGAGAATAGTTTCAAAATGGATGATACCACTGAATGATACCGTGCACATATATGCATGCATATAAGAGACAGAACATATTAAGTATTGGCTGAATTGCTTTGAATTATGAACTCTTTTCCCTAGAATGCTGGAAATTGTACTTTTATTATTCCAGCATGCAGGTAGATATACGTTTTTTAGCCATACTGACTTTTTCTAATTATGCTATTCCAACTTGAAGTGACCACGCTATAAATCACATACACACACATGCACAGGTAAAATTAGAAAGAAACTGCATCCTTTGAAAGTGTTAAATACATTTGGTATAATTTATAAGATAGAGAAACTATCAAGTAGAGAACACACTGTGGGGAGACGAGCTTTGATTCAAATTCTTTTATCCAGTTACCAAGGCAAGGTCAGGGGTTAAACAACATAATGTGACTTCCTCTGTTTCTGAGTGAATTCTTTTCTCTGGAAGATACAAGTACAAGATTATAAGATACAAGATTTTAATTTAATCCACTTTTAAGTTCATACCATTCTGTTAGAGTATTAGAAATAGGATCAGGAGGCTATTAACAACATCAAAATCAAAAATATTAATGAGATCATCTGCTAATCTAAAACATGAATATATGCATTTTTTTAAGAATCAAAACTGCCTTTTCACTACAAACTTTTTGCTCAAGAGATACTGACCCACATCGTTCACATGAAGACATGCAGCAGAGCAATACCAAAGTACACAGTCTGGCAGTGCACATTCCTCAGTGGCCATACACTAGTCTTTGTGACTCCACAATGCTGCCCTTTCACTTCTAAAACCTCACTCTCCCACTGCCCTTCCTCACCATCATATTGTTGCTGCAAGGATGTAGAGTTGAAAACATGGTAGACAAAATTAATTATTCTTGGGAAAAGTAGAAACTTCCAGAGCTGGGAGACTCAGAACTTCACTGGTTTCTCCACAACAGACTCAGCAAGATAAGCTACACTTTAAAGTGGTTTTCCTTGTACCATGCTTCTTTCTTTCATATAAGTCTAGTATTTCAAAGTTTGATACTGATGAGAATATTTTCTTACTAACGGAGATTTAATTTTTATTCTGAACTATGCATCATCTGCATACAATATCATTATGTTAAATAAAGGGCAATGTGCAACAATGTAAATGAAACCTGGAAATTGCTTTTGCTCAGCTGATTCAGCCGATGATCAATAGACTGTTGGCATTGATGTTTGTAACCTCTCAGAACTGCAACTTGATACTTGGCAGTTGGGGATGCTTCTGAGATAGCTGCAAAGAGAGCAGCACCTAAAGTTTTTCAAATCATGATTGTAATTCACAGGAGAAAAAAGCTGTCAGCCCCAGAAGGACTGAATGACATATTCTGTCTGAAAGTCTACCCACTGGAAAATAACATTTTCTTATTTTTTATCAAAGAAAGTAACATTTGAATGTTATTAATATGAAATTTATAAGTAACACCCACCCAACAAACACACTGGCAAACTTGACATTATTCCAGTTGGAATTCCTACACTGATTCCAATTTTGGAAAAAAAAAAGTATGATGCATCTTTTTTCCCCTATAAATCTTCGTCCCCAATCCAAGTTTTTTGCCAGCTACTGGACTAGAAGAAATTATTTCCAGCTTTGCTATTTATTTTTATTTCCTTTCCAGTTTTCCTATTTTTTTTTGTGCGTGTTATTTTTTTGTCACTGCTTATTTAACTTACCCAAATCACATCAAGTTTTTAAGAATTACAGAATGCAAAATGAAAAAAAAGATGAATAAAGAACCATAAAAAAAGCACAGGTACAATTAACTAACGAAAAACAAAACAGCAAAAGAAAAATAATAAGGTGTTGTAAAACTGGAAGGGTTGCTGAAAACTAAGAAAAACGAATTTTGATCTAACGAATTTACATAATTTTCAATAGAATATGCACAGTGTTGGAGAAAAAGACAAGGAAGACATTCCCAGATCTTTTCTCTTAAGTAAGAAAAAAATTGAAAAAGAAAAAAGGAAATATGTACAGGAGTTTAAAAGCATGCCCCGTTACCTTTACAGCTAATATTCTTTGCAAGAGGATTGTTACAATTTACTACCACTACGGCTTACAGAGTTTCTCCAGTTCAAGATGATTACCTGCAGTGTTAACCACCAACCTCTGCAAAATACTGAAAGACATGTAATAACACAAATGGAGTCTTACCAATCACCCATTTCTCACAGCCTTTCCTTTCCCAAGAAAATATATTGGACATGATGCAAACTTTCTCAAATTGAGGTACTAAGAATGAGGACAAGGATTTCCCTGCCTGAGTAGGGCTACAAAAAATAAACTTTGACCCACCTGATCCACCTTGTTTGCTGTAGTAGAATTCAGTGCTGAACAGTCTGTCATTCAACAGCTTCACACTGAGCACCACACATTACTCCTGACTTTTAAGTTTTGATTGGCAGAACTAAAAAATTTGTTAAAATAGATGGAAACCTGTAACTGATTGCACTGCTTTTGTCTTAACCTGCAACATCTGCATGCAGCACTTCATCTGCAAATAAAGTCTTTCACTCAAAAAACCCCAAAACATATTTATAGACTGATTCACAGTTTTACAGATAGTTTCACTAAAATGATTTCTTTGCATTGTCATGGAAGTATATGTAGATTTGTTTCCAGTATATACATATCTCCCTATAATATCGTGCCAGATTCTTTATGATTATATAAAGGCCAAGGGGCTTCTTGTAAGAAATGAATTAGTGAGAAATTGTCCATGTTCAGTAGATAAAGCCAGCTCCAAGCTAGTGAGTGTATTACCTGTGACATAATACCAACAAGCCTGTATTCTGATTTTTTTGTGTTTTCAGTGTTACAGCTTTGAGATATCCTGCGTATAATGAAGGTATACTTGCACCTATCTTGATATGTGTCAAAATCAAATAATACCCTACCAAAAAAGGAGGGGCAACCAAGGCATAGACATGCACAAAACCCGTGCTGGAGCTAATGACCAAACCAGATCACAGTGGACAGTGACATGGTCTAATTCCTACTCCAGAGGTCTGGGGCAGAACTCTGCTTACGCTTAGCTCGCTTTCATACCCAAGACAATTGGAGACTTTTTGTGCCCTTACTCCCTCCTTCTAGTACTTTGGAGATTAGGGAGGCAATTCAAAGTTAAAAAGACATGGGTCAAATATTCTCCATTTTACAAGGAGACTTCAAACCAGATTTCCCAAGCATGAGTGTTTTCTAACAAGTCTGAGGTCATTCTAGGAGTTCCAGAATTCTCCACCTACCCTACTGAAGCCAGTTCAGCATAGAGGTTAGAAGTCCAGACTTTTGTGGGAAGAGATAAAAAACAAACGTGACTGTGACTCTGCATTTTAGCGACTGCTTTAAGCACAGAAGGAGGCAAGTCCTGTCGTCTGTTCCCTGGTTTTTATCTAGCAAATATTTAATCACACCAGTATTTGGTATTTTTTACTTAGTTACTAACAGTTAGTAATTATTTTAGAAAATTATAACCAAACACATTAATAAAGTACTCATTTTCATTTACAAGCAAAAAAGCATCTCCCACTGAGTACCTCATTTTATGCTAAGTTCCTGAACAGAATTTCATTCCATCTTTTAATGGTTAATATATTTCAGAGAATTAAGAATAATTTTACTCCTGTTCATGATTATTAATAAACATGTACCACTTACCATATATACAATGCATGAAATCTGACACCCTGTTTATGTCAGAGGCCTTATTTTGTCAACTATTTTAGCACCTTGCATCTCAGAGGACATTTGGTGTCACCATTCACACTTGGGCTAAGGAACTAGAAGAAAAGAGTTTTATGGCCACATAGTCCTTTCCTGTGCATCAAAAGTCTGCTGATGCCACCTCCTAAGTCATGGCGTTTTAAGGCGCAATGTAGAGAAACCCAAATAGCTTCCTGAAGCCTACAAGGCTACAAGGTTATGGCTACTATGTGACGATGGCACACTGTTTCCTATAACTGATCTGGCTCAGTTCCAGCTAGTTCTTCGTGATATGCACCACAGATATTCTTATTTGCTGCTCTGGTTTCCAAGAAGGCTGTGTGATCAAGAGGGAAATCAGATGCTCATGAGAATGCTCTGTATAGAGACTGAAAATATGGAGGTGCTTGGGTAAAATGTCTAAGAGTGTGGTAATTTCTTAAAGATGAGTGCACCTTGGCATATTTGTGGTTGTCAGAAAAAAAATGTGTGTTGGGAAGCTGGCCTGCTCCAAAGGCAGAAGATTCCAGGGCAGAGCTTCGACCCTCTCCACAGATCATTCTTCTCCCAGCCTACTCCCCAAGCTGTTTGACAGGACCATGTTTATCCAAGTAAACAACTGTTCTTCCTCTCTTACGTGCCACCTTCTTTGGTACTACTTCTGTGGCAGGTATTTCACCTCTGCTATTCCAGCAAGAGGAACACAACTGAAAGCAAAAGGTTAAAATTGAAGTATGTGGGAGTTCAGCTTGAATGAGTGTTACAAGATTAGACAGATGCACTTTTGTTTTATTTAATGTTATTATGTGATACTGCAAGTCATAGAAAGAAAAGCAATTAAACAACCAGGAACATTTTGTTCATTTATGCTACTCTGCTAAAGGAAAGGTTTTTCCTGGATCTTTGCCTTTGTGAATATATCACATCTATCCTGGACTGCAATCCAAATGCTTAGAGAAATAACTAATCTGCTAAGTTAGGAGAATTGCCTTTTTCATTGTGTAAACAACCTTCAAGCACTGTTTTGTAGAAGTTATGCACAAATGTTCTAAAATAACAGGGTACCATTTAATAGACTTAATCTTGTTTGTCATTGATGGAGTCAAGCCAACTGTAAACAAATTAGCTCTCTGAAAATCTCTCAGAAGTTAGGTTTGTCCTCAAAAAAAGGAAGCCATGAGTGCTATAAGCCCTTATGGGAAGAAAGCGAGGACAAAATGAGAAGCAAAGTATACTTGCATTCTGGGCAGCTCTAGTGGTCTGAAATCTCAGTCAGGGAGGTCTGAGGCGGAGCTCAGTGTGACACTAACAGCAAGTACTGTAGCTATCAGAAAAGCATTCCGGAACCACAGACGTAAATCCGACAGCTATCAAAACAAAAAATATAGCTGTCCATGCTCCCTGAAATCTGCAAGCTTCAAGATGACATACTTAGGGTCATATTAATAAGACTCAAGATGACAACGTATAACCAGACAGGACTCATTCAGGCCCTGCTACATTCCTCATGCATTTGCTGTGCTGCAATAGTGCACTCACTGCTGGATGGTGGCTGTCATTTTCTGACATCCTGAGATCTCAGTCCTCTCCAGGCAGAAACTGACACTGAACTTGACCCTTTTCTCACCAAAGTAGATATGAACACAGTGCCATGTCTGTGCAGCTATTTATCCAAGGCACATTCAGTTTGAGCAAGCGTTCATAGGTTCCTTTGTCCATAGGGACCTTTGGCTCCCTTCCTTCAGTGAGACAAGTAAATGGATGCCCAAGCATTTGAACGGATCCCCATAGACACAGAGCAGATGTGGGTACAACCTAGAACACAAACACTGTGAGCCCAAGGAACATCTGAGTATTTTTCACACACCTACCAAGGAAACACCACCCCACACAAGGAAATAGAAAAACATAATCCACATCAAGGAAGGAGAAAAACATACGTCATGGAAGTACACTAAGCATGAAAAAAAAATATTAAAGAAGTAATAGTAGAAATATTATCTAAGATTTTTTTTTCCATTTTACAGGTATCTTTCAGATAATACTTCAGAGCTGCTGAATTGTTTCACATTTCTTCTAGCCATGTTTTGACTTTAAAACAGCACATAAAATACTGTTGAGCAAATGCATATATACGTACATACATATATATATATATACATATATATATAGACAGGTGTCACTGTCAGTAAACAGTGACAGTAAAAACTGTAAAACTTTTACTGTCAGTAAAAACTGTAAAACCAGTAAAATTCATAGAAGTCACAGTAAGAAGATTTTAACTTCTCTAAAAAGAGTGTTAAGGAAGAAATTTTATTTAAAAAAGGCCATCACTGAACAAAACTTATCCCTATTGTATGAAATATACTTTCTAGAAGTTTAGCACAAGTACTGTATTATTTTGTGAGTATCACTGTAGAACCAATCAGTGCTAGATTGTCTGCAAATTGAAATTTAGGTCATTAAAAGCACAAGATACAATGAGCAGTCGAGAGATATTCTACTGCAGCATTAATAACATATTGCTAAAATACGTCTAAGTCACAACTTGGTTATTATACCTTTGCCTATTTTATACCATTCATTCTTGTTTCAAGCACAAAATCTATTTAACAGTTACAAGTACTTACATAATCAGACTTCATTACTGCCTTTACAGAAGGCGATGCACATTCTTACACTCAAATTAATAAAGTTGTGCAAGAAATTGTCTCTCTTTCTTTTTCAGACAATGCCTTTCCTGAACACATGCAAGCAGTTTAGTAAGTACAGTATTTCATGAGATTAAAGAGCTAGAGATAATCCAGGAAACTGCAAATAAAATAACAAGATTAAGTTATAGTTAGCCCAGTGGACTGAAGTAAATTTAGCTCACTCTGTTGAGCTAAAATGCATGTAAAAGCTTTTACTTTCACTAAACCTTATTCCTGAAAGCTTCTTTACATTAATATCATAGCACATCACAAACTGAAAGTATTTTAATAAAAAGAAATATATCTAGGATGGGAAAAAGGGATTTCGAAAAGAAATTAGATTTCTATTGGTCTATGGATTTGAGGAGTAGCATTTTCTAATACTGAGACTTGGAATAATCTTTCATGCCTTTTTTACTGGGCTATGACAGTAACCATTTTTTATTGTTCTTTTGTTTGATAGCTGTTCATCAGAGACAATAATGCCTCACAGAAACAGAAAACTTTCCAACAAGGAAGTCAAAAGAAAATTCGTAAATTTCCATGCAATACACCATCTTGACATACATATACACAAATATATATAAATATATTTTTATGTAATAAATATGAAGTATTAGTTGATGTCTTAATTTAGGAAAGGTAAACTTGGTGCATCCACCAAGACAAGATATCTACTTCTTTCAGAAGTGCCTTGTTTTCTCCAAATTAGGTAAGACTTTTGTTCTATCCCACTACCTTCCTGCCTCCTTGGCTCCTACTGATTTCGCTTTACTTAAGTAAAGCTTACCATGCTTAGGCACCAGACAGTAGACCTCTTCTTAAGACAGAATTCCTACTGATTAAGCAATTGTCAGAGACTGAAATGGTTCATGCTTTAAACATTTTTATGAAGAAGTTTTGCCCATTATAGCAAAAACTGTACAAAGAAGCTATAACCACTGAAGCCCACCCCTCCCTGAAGATGCCTTTGGACTTTGAGTTAAGCTGCCTAGATAAGATAAAGGAGACACTATTGATCAATCACCTTAGGTCTAGGGAGAAGTAAACAAGGCTGAGGGAAAAGAATGCATCCACAAGAAAGCCAAACCCAGCAGAAAATCATCCCTGGCTGGGTTTGGGGTGGGGAAGGCCATAGCCCACAGAGGCCAGGTTTGCACAGATTTCCCCCTTGCCCCCAACAAAAGGGGGAGGAGGAGAGTTTTGGGTGTGTGGCATAACCTCTGGTCAGAGGCAATGAACACCCATCCTCCCTTACACAAACTGGCCCAGCTGTGGAACCCCCAACCCTAGGAAGGCCACATCCATGGGACATTCACGGGAGACGCAATTGAGGGGGTGTCAGAATCCATCAAAGACCCCCCTGGGGGAGGTACCTGGGCATTCCCACCTGGCCTGAACTTATATTAATTGGATTCTATGTTTTTTGGGGGCACTCTCATCACCAAGAGGACCACATGGAGAGGATCATCAGGATGCATGGTGGGATTCATGGAGTGGTGAAATTTTCTTTAATCCATCTCTGTCACTCACTTTCTGTCCCCCCCAACTGTTTTCTTTTTCTTTCTTTCTCTCCTTCTCACATTTACTGTTAAATAAAATCCATGCTACTGAATTTGGCATATGGTCTCACTTGCACCTTAATTCAGGCAGAGGCATTCTAATCAAGTAATACTTTGCCAAACACAGAAACGTCTGGTGGGTCACAACTGCAACTATAAAATAATAATTCTGTAAAATTTAATCTCTATAATTGAAGTTAACTTAAAGCAGAGAAAACGAAAGGAAGACTTGGTCATAAGTCCTGCCACCAATATTTGATGCCTCTCTTACCAAGAATATCTCCCCATGTAGACTTGACAGAGTGAATGCCTGGGGTGGGATCTCTCAGTCATGCCAGGACCTTGCTCCCAGCATGGATTCAGATGCCCTTCTGGCAGCTTACTTATGCCAGGGAGAAAGAGGACAAGGTGTCCTTTCCATGCTGTGGCATCACTAAAAACTCAAGTTGTGTCTCCCAATTTGCCACAATGCTTAAGTGCACACGCGTCAGCAGACCTGCCCAGGTCCCACTGTGGGTATGGTCAGGTATATGGTTATTTCCAAATTTGGGGGCAGCAGCTTAAGGCCCCACTATTGAAGGGATACCTCACAGTCCTGCTGTAGCCATTAAACATGCACGGACAGCTGGTAGCCAAGCATTTGGCTGGAACATACTGGACAGCAAGCCAAGGGAGCAGCTGACAGAAATGAAACACACTGCATGAATACAGGCGCCATGACCAAAGCCCGCTCCAATAGTTACCAAAAGTTAAAAGAAATCTCCACAAAAGCCACAATCCTTCGACTCACTAGTTTTGCCAGTTCTAGTTATTTAGAGTCTTTTATAGACAGGTAGATAGATGAAAACATATTGTTTGGTAACATTTATATGACTAATGTATTTAAACATATACATTTATATAAATGACAAATATAAGCTATCAATAGTTATTACTGATAAAGATAGACTATTTTCCAAGAGAAGAAAAAGCACACAAAACTGAGATGGCACGTAAAAACTTCACAGTGAATTCCTGTGATTTATTTTCATAACTACAGCTCTCAAATACTGCTAATAAAATTGCCAGTCATTCATGATCTTATTACACAGTGGTTAACAGAGACTTGGGAAATGCATACAATATATGTAAATTGCCTTTAATAAAAGAAATTAGGCAGTTGAATGAATATTGTCCATTACCACCTATGAGTACAGGGACATCTGGTGGACAATATTGTTATTTGATGTATTTTCATTAGCCGTTTTTCCTCCAAAACTCTACGGAGTACAAATTCAACCTGTTCAATGGCCTACACTTCAGAAATACTGCATACTTTTATGTTGCTAAGTGACTTAGGTTGCTAAGTGACTTACAATAAATTAATCCTAAATTAATATTTAGTTAACTGAGATAACTTTTTTATTGTCTTCAAGTAAATATTAATTTAGCTTTAGTTAGTCAAAATTCATGTGGCAAACATTACCCTTTTGAAAGTGAAAATATATTTTTTCTGTAATAATTTGTCAAGACCAACAAAATTTAATCTTGGACTTCAAAGTATATTTGGCTCATGAGTTTGAACAGGATTTTTCAGAAATCAGTTATATCATAATTTAATTCCAGGTCTGGGTGTAAGTGCTTCACAATAATCCCTACAGCAACTGGAATCCAGAAGTCCATGGAATACTGCAAATGCAAGACAACCCTATACCAAAAGCAGGAATTCTCTATAATTGTTTTATCCCAGTTTAACACAAGCAAATAAGAAAATAGGTGCACTCACAGTGAACCAAAGCAGTTACTTGCGATGAACAAGATAAATAAAAAAACCCCAAAAACTCAACTACAAAACCACAAACAAACAAACCAACAAGAAAACCAAAACACCACCAGACCAAAAAAAACTAATTAAAATCAGAGTTGAGAACACCTGCCATATTGTCTTAGTATATGGTGAGAAGATGCACACTACAGTTCAAGAAAATTTCCAATATCCACAACATTGTTAGAGATCTGGTAGCAGAACAGCTCTGGGCAAAAAGAAGCATTCACAGCAAAGGGGAAGACTATCAAGGGAACCAAAGAGAAGTGTGAGCTACAATATACATAAAAATGGAGAGGAAAAAGAAAACAGTAACGTGGTTTGAGACTACAAGACTAAAGGAAGGACCAGGTGACAAAGGTGAAAAGAAAGACAGAAGTAGAAGGTGGTTAAAAAGCAAAGGCAAGCCAGGACTCTGGTAACAGCCTGATGAAAGGGGCCACACTTATGGAAGGTGGAACAGTAGAGCATGACAAGAATGAGAATATGTGAGAAAAAGGGATGAGTTCACAGGCAGAAGTGTGCAGAAGACCAATAAGGCACTCCAGGGAGGAAAGAAGAGCTTCACTTCCAATAGCTATATGGGGGCATGAGCAAGGAAGATGTGCTATTTAAAGCATTTTTCCAAGTTTGAATTTATTGTGAAAGATTTTAGAAAAGATTAGATATTTGCCCTACCATAACCTGAAACTCAAACACATGTTAAAAAAAAAAAAAAAAAAAGACAAGAAGAGTGTTGGATGAGGAAAGGATATGACTAGCACACAGCAGTGAGAGGGAGAGTAGATGGAGGAACAGAATCACTGGGGACTAGCTGAATGGATGATGAAACAAATATTTTAAGTAGGCACTACAGACTAGATAGTTTGGGGACAAGAACTTCAGCAAACTTATTAAAGGAATGAAAGAGAAGGATGAAAAGGGGTAGACTGCATGGGAAGCACCAAATGGTTGGCTAAAACAGAAAAGAATGGGGAAAAAAAAGGATGTATGAAAAATGCAGCAATGTTCTGAACCACTGCTTTTGAATAAATTACATGCCTGATTAACTGGAGAAAAATACACGTTTTATGCTGAGCAACGCGAAGCAGTATCAAGCAGTTAGGACTCTTATTCTCATAAGTTTCACATCAATTCACATCAGTAGTATTAAGCTGTAAGTCCCAGTAGAAAATATTCAGGAAAGAATGAACAATGCAGAAGTAATGTAATGCAAGTTTGGCTGAAATGATTGTCTAGTTGACAATGTTTTTTAACTAAATGACTCCTGAATATAAATTCAATTTTTAAAAGACAGAGAATGACAGAGTGTACAACATTCACTAAAGTTTTATTAATTCCTTTCTGTTTATGTAATTTGTCTGGTACTGCTGCTGAAAAACAACTGCTGCCTTTCCACTTTACCAGAGAAAGCACATGGACTTCATGTGGTCTTGCCGCCCTGTACAAAAACATGTCTGAATTTCTACTTTACAGTGTTTCCTTGATTTTTTTTCTCTAGCAAGGGTGCAGAAATTCCCTACTATCTATATCTTGTATGAGCATCTCAGTATAAACTTATCAAGATAATCTGTGTTGAGACTCGTGTTGATGCACTGCCTCCTGATTTGGTACAGACTATTAGCAAAAGAACAGCTAAGAATAGCTTCCTTCTCCTGCTCCTGTGCCCAGAACTTTTTGTCAGTTTTTATTTTTATACTGCTGACAACAACTATATTGCTGATAATCTCACTATAGGACAACATAATGAAGACCTGAAGAAGATTGATTTACTTCAGAATAAGCAACAGATACGTGGTAGAGCTTTATATTCCATGTGGGAGACCCCAGCTCATGTCCCTGATCTATATATGCTTCAGGGTGAAGAGTTATTGGTTTGTCCTCATATGCCACATGATAAATTGAATGATTAGACTTCCAGACAAACCTTTTTCCAGCAACACTACAGATTCCACTCAGCTGAACTAATTAAATAAAATCTAATCTGGAAAGGAGAGCAAAACATTTCATTGTCTAAAAGAGACTTGGCCTTTCAACTCCCATATATTGAAGGCAAGACCAATCTCAAATGCACTGAAAACACCCCCTCCACAAGCCTATCTCACCTCTATCCTGCAATTTAAATAAAAGACACCAAATAACCTGACTTGGATGATTTAGCCAATTTCCCCCCTGTGACTCTCGGCTCCTACCAGGATGTGACGAAAGAAGTGCTGGAACCGGAGAGCCCATTGTAGCTGTATGCCTTGAATCTTGGGATTTTTGTGATATATGTATGACTTTCATCTCCTCCTTACCTCCCAGTTAAAAAGTTTAAATAGTTTCATTTTATCCCAGTGAATTTTTTTTACCTCAAAATTCTTTAAAAAGGCAGTTAATTTTCAATCTCTGCCTTGAGTTTTTCGACTCAGGAGACTTCATTCATTTCAGTGGTTCTGGATCAGCAGCCCGCACAGCTCATTTGCTACAAGGAATGTGTGAGATCCACTTCATAACTAATGAGCTGTTAGAAAGCTGTTTGGCAGCTGATGTGATATCAAAGTGAAGGTATTTTTGTGTTGCATCAACCTCAAAGTAATTTTGAAAGAAATCCACAATTAAAGGAAAGGGCAAGAAAAAGAAAGCCAATGGTAGAGACAGAGTCTGCCAGCCTCCAGGCAGAGTAAAATTTAGGAAAGCAAAGATGCAGTGTCTATGTTAAAGTAGACAAGCCAAGAAAATAAAGTGCTATGTACTAGAGCCAAAGATTATAGTAAATGCCTTTGTATTACAACTGAAAAAACTACAATAGTAGTGACATGGCCAAAAGAGCAAATATCAAGGGCAGTAGACCACTGGATGGGGAGGGTTATAACAACATCATGACAAAGAAAAGCTAGCTGCCTTTGCCAAACTTTGCTTGACAAAGGCCAGGATCACTGGGACTGGCAACACATACGACATCAACGAGGCCACATTGATTGAACAGTCCTTTTAAACAGATATGTATTTCTGAAGTATTTAATTTCTTCAGTGATTGATCATAAAATATGAATATGCAGCATGCCAAAAGCACCGGATTTTTTGTTTAAAGTCTCTTACCTTTAAGGAAAAGAATTTATAGGGCTGTGCTCATAACAGATAAGGGCTGGACAACTAGCAGCTCATAAGTCATACAGGCATACAAGGAAATTCTGTCTAGCCCCTGGAACAACCTGCAGCTTTATGCCAAGCCTGTTTTACAACCCACTGAAAGATAATGGTAGAAAGCAAAAGTGAATTTGATGTGGGCCAAGAGAAAGCACTGACAAACATTGAACAAACTTGCCTAGCCAGCCAAATAAACTGGTAGCATTTCAGAAGAAGATTAATTACACGAGAACAAGAGAAAGGGCTTGACTGTGGCAATGACAGTTGGGAACATCCAGGTCTGGCCTGGGAATACACTCCCTGGCCCACAAATACAGTCAGCATTCAGTTGTTCCTGGATTTCAGTTTAATGGCACATGAATATGGAGACACCAAAGCTGCCCTTAGGCATTAATAGCTCAGAGTCAGAGGGATACCACAACTCAGCATTGATATGGACGCTCCTCAAACTCTACAATACACTCCCCAGCACAGGAACTCTAATGGATTTTTTTGTTAGAGATGGCCAGCTATGTGCATTTATGCTATGCCTGGGATAGCAAGCCCTGAAAGATGTGAGCTAACTGCCCAGCACACCTACTTCTACTCACTCTCTGCAAGCACCTGACAGGATGTTGTAGCAGGGTGGGTTCGGTCTCTTCTCCCAGGCAACCAGCAACAGCACAAGAGGACACAGTCTTAAGCTGCACCAGGGGAAGTTTAGGCTGGACATTAGGAAGAAATTCTTCACAAAAAGAGTGACTGGGCATTGGAATGTGCTGTCCAGGGAGATGGTGGAGTCACCATCCCTGGAGGTGCTTAAGAAAAGACTGGATGTGGCACTCAGTGCCACGGTCTGGTTGACAAGGTGGTGTTACATCGTAACTGGGATTTGATGATCTCAGAGGTCTTTTCCAACCTAGTTAATTCTGTGATTCTGTGATGGTCTTAATATGTTATATCATAGTTCTACATTACAAGAGTTTTTTTCATTATCTACAACATTATTTGGCCCCTTACTTTGAATAATGAAAAACTGAATATAAAAACATTCTACTCATAACACCTGAACAGAAATAAATACGACACTTGAAAATAAATTGCCTATTTCTCCTTTTTTTAGCATATTTATCACCACGACAAAGATATGCTATTCAATAATACTACTTTCAGACTGAATCTTGTATATTTTTAGAACCAATAGTGTAAATCCAATTTTTGGTCAAAATTTTTCCTGAAGTATTTTATTAAAAAAACTCTGATCATTTTGCCATAGGTGTACCTCCTTGGCAGAGTAAGCTTATAGCTCAAGTCTCACATTAATTTCAGCATTTATAAAATGCCCTCATTTTATAGAAGTGATGCAAAACATTTATTTTGGCCATCTTCATAATGAATTAGATCACTATTAAAGATGATAAAATGAAGGTTTAAATTACTACGTTTAAATACAAGAAAAGTGAAAAAAAATCCACAAAAAGGTATTTTCTTCAGTGTTCCTACTGACATGAAGGACTGGGCATAGGATGAACTGCCTAAAAAGGGTCCTCGGAATCTCTGCCTTTGAAAGAGGAAACAGGCTCACTGACAGTTACTGTAAGGAATAGACCACCTTACTTTTGTAACTGTACTATACAGCCATTTGAAGCATTTGGAATTCTTTGGGCAATTCAGTACTTAATTCTATAAACACAGTAGTATTCCATCATACTTTCTGAGCAAGTTAAAGTAGAACACAAATAACTTTCATTGACCAGAGGAAGAGAGTAATTAAAACAGAGAAAAAACCCCTGAACGTGACTGAAATAGCACTGTTCTGCAAGTATATTTAATGGATCAGGCCCTCAGCCTTCTAAAATTAATTAATGCTATAACGAAAGTTGTCTGTTATCTGACTAGCAAATCTAGTTTTTCTAATATCCAGCTACCCTGGCTTTCAATTAAGACTCAAAGAGCCAAGAACTGATGAAAAGGACATCATAAATGATTTATGGATGTCCTACTTTTGTGTATGGTACATTAATTATTCTACTTAATCCATCCATATGGTTTTCTAATTCATCCATTACCAAAAGCCTCACATTACAGTTATTTCATTAAAGTTTATATATATTTTCAGGCAGATTCTTATGAAGTATATTTAAAAATTAAAGCTACAGTCAAATTTTTTATTTAGTCTATAGATTTCAAATCATATATCTATCTATTCAATTATTGCCCTAATACCTATTTCTAGAGGAGTCAGTTGCTGTTGTTTTGCTTCGTTTTTTTTT
Source organism: Platysteira castanea (assembly GCA_013397175.1). Taxonomy (NCBI): domain Eukaryota; kingdom Metazoa; phylum Chordata; class Aves; order Passeriformes; genus Platysteira; species Platysteira castanea. The sequence continues at coordinate 350,134 of VYXC01001152.1, read as the reverse complement.
TTTTGTTAATATCTTGATCAGCATTCAAGAGGTTTCTTGCTATTGCATTCTTTGTGTGATCTACTACACATGCAGTTTACCCTTCCCTCTTTGCCCAACTCAGTCAGTATTCACTTGTTCCAACCACAAATGTATACAGCATGCCAGAGGGGTGATCCTACAGCTATTAGCCAACTTCCCTTCTCCCACCACAGCCCTCTTTTAACAGGGATTCTACCAAGGTCAATCTAGAGAGCCTTAAAATTAAGCGTATGTCAGAGTAGCCAATGGACAAAGGGGAGAGGTCTTTAACTAATGTAGCTACAGTTTAAACAGAAAATAGTGGAAGAAAGGGAGTACTTTTAATTTTCCAGTTAATTTCTATTGCCTGTATACACTTTTATTGTGATTAACTAGGCAGAGCCATGGCATCCTATAACACCATTTCAGAGAAAGCCTGTGAGAAAGGTTTTGGGGACAATTTCTGTTTCATGCTCATTTTTCATCATCAGCTTAAAACAAGGAATATAATTTCTACACTGTTTCAGCTTTACTTTGTCTAAAGAATATAAAGGCTCTAAGAGTGCAGTATTTAAGGTCATTCTTCCACTCACCCAAAACATTTGTGTTTTAAAGACCTGTCCGCTAAGAAGACTGCACCACTATAAGACTATGTGTTACAGTATCTGAAAATAAACTGTTATATCATGAAATTACTTTTCTACATGAAATTGAAATATCATATCCACTCGTAAGGATTAGCCTTCAGAGCTGTGCTCTTAATTAGACAACATACCTTGTGTTGCATGAAGAAAGCATATTAGCAACCACTTGGCTAAACAAAGCAGAAAGCTGTAAGAGTTGCCAGGACACCACAGGACCTTAAAAGAAGTGATCTTTACTTCCCTGAGTGTGTTTTCAAAAAGAAAACATGATTACTGGTACAATTAGTACCAGCAAAAAGATAACCTCTTATTCTGAAGGTACCAACAGAAAAATGGGCAAAAAATTAAATTCAGCTTAATCAGTGACACTGTATAAATTTGGTTTAGCATACTGTAAATGTAAAAATTTTAAATTTATATTGTCATTGAGTTCTATGCTAGTTTATTACACAATGACTATTCCCAAGGAGAACATGTGATCTCAGCCAAATTTGTACAAAGCAGACATTCCACTATTATTCTCCAGCAGCTAATAAAGGTTGAAATGTAAATCTGTTACAATTAATGTTTAAATAAACACTGACATAACATACGCAGTCAACCACCTTTCTACACTATCCTACTTCTACACTATTAAATACTTTTACTCTAGCAGCCTTGATATATAATCCCGACGCTTTTTATGATGCGTCTACCCTATACTCAGTTTAAAGCACTGTATCCACTAAAAGTATTTTCCACCAGTTTATCACGGTTAGAGACAAGTAAGAATTAGCTCCATTAAAAATTGCCAGTCATGGCTGACCTTCAAAGGAAGAACAGTGAAACACCACTTAAATGCTTTCAGAAACAAGAACAAAGACAAAGAATTTGTACCTCTCTGCTTACTTCCTTGGGCTATTTCCCTTTCCATGAACGAGATTGATACTGAGGTGACTGAAAAAACATCATTTACCTGGGAGCTATGCTATCACATTTAAACCCCAGTATCATCTGAGCCTGTGCATTTAATTTCGGAATCCAATATTTATTTTTTGCTAAAGAGATGCCAAAGTGCAGTAATGCTAGACCTAGGAAGCATTTTAAAAAGTGAGTTCTGATGACCATCTTTTGCTCCCAAATACTGTTTGGCTGATTCAAATATTGTTTGGCTGATTCAACAATTTAATACTGTGTTTTAAAATACCACATATTAATGTGATGATGATAGAAAAATAAGGGGTTTTTTTTATTTTTCAAAAGCAGTTTTTACAAGGCCTAATATTTAAGTGGTTACACACAGGAACACATTATGAACCATCTGTTAAGGAACTTAATAGAAGCTGTCACAGTTTTCCTAACAACAAAGTCAGAAGTGAAGAACCAAAAGGATTATTCCAGAGGCTGAACTGCCAGGTACAACAAAACACTGACTGATAAGGAAACACATGCTGTCTTGCTGTCTTTTATATGAGGGCCCTTATCCGCCTTTTAAATGTTACTGTAGAGGACTTGGGTTTTCACAAATATAGTTCTATGAGGACGCTAAAAGAATTTTTAAGCAGCAGTGCTTCTTCATTCTTTATTCCTGAACATTATCAACACAATGCATGGATTTATTGTGAGAAGTAGTCACTGATTTTCTATTAGTGGGTCTCATGATCCCAGTAGGGCCATCTAGCTTATTTAGATTTTCAACATAAAGCACATAACTGTAATTCTAGTGATGGCACCTGTAACTCTGCATGCCAGGAAACCTTCCCTCTCCTTAGTCAAATTTAGGCAGTAATAAATTTCCACTCACTTGCAAGAGGAAAAGAGAACATTGATAGAGGAAGAGCAACCTCCTGAACTTCTGAAATACAAGCGCCTCTGTACTGTTCTGGGTAATGGAGTCAGTGCAGTTCCAAGCAGTGAGGAGTCCTCTGAACCAAAACACTGAAACATCCAAAGTGCAGTTTGGACACTGCCATAAAAAAGCCAAAGAATTTCTACTACTGTCTAAATCTCTGTGTATTTTCTTCTGGAATTCAGTAGAGCATGGCACAGAAATAGTATAGAAGCCTTTTTCAATCAGAGGAAAAAATGGAGCCATGTAAGAAACAAGGAGGTGTCCGTTGTTGAAGGGATTTGTTGTTTGTTTGGGGGAGGGGGGGTTCCCTCTTTTGGAGACCAAATCAAAACACATGCAATTTGTACTGGATCAGCCCAAGAACAACACTTCTCTGAATTATCAATTAAGTGAAACAATCTGGTTTGGGCCAATCAAAAAATTTCATCTCCGAGTATGAGATAAGTGGTACTCTCTACCCCTCAGCTCAGTGACTAGATCATGTGAAATAAGAAAAACCTCAAAATCAGTTTTCTTCTCTACCTCCTTTAGAGCACAAGGCTTTGAGCCAGGTGTCCCACACTTGAGTGTACAGCTTAAGCAAGAATAAAGATGTTTGATTTGGCTGCAACTGTATCTGAATTTAATTTAATGGAACTGTTTAAAAATAACCTTAAAATTATCAATTAATAAAGATTTTTCCTGGAGGACAAAACTCACATATTTGAAGAATGGAAGAACATAAGCAGATTCTGTTCTGCTACACACAAGTAGTTAATTTACAGCTGGGATTGGCCAGTAACAGGAATACACAGTTGAAAGAAATATGGAACAGCTGACACCTTCTTTACAGATGAACTGCACAATGCTGTCAGTGAAACTTTAGGCTTTAGCTTAAAAACATATAACTGCCTGTTCCTGAAATTTCGTTTTCATTTAAATGGTGCAGTTTATGAGGAAAATCAAATGACTTCAAGAAACATCTTCCCTTCACTAAAAACACAGGAAAACAAATGCTGTGACTGACGAGGATCTGGGCAATCTCTGAAAGATATGACCAGCTTTTGTGCAAGTCTAACATCCCACGTAATGTTACAAAAGCACCCCCAAAGCTGCCAGCAGTAAGATAATCTATCAAAGCACTGGGTTGCTGAATATCCCACTAACATTCTTTTAACATTTTGCAAATCAGATAACAAAAAAGTGCCTTAAGGAGGTTTTAGTGCATGTTACAACCTAATGCAATCGTTCCTGTTTTCCACAAAGACTGACAGTGAACACAATACTGTGATAATGGTTCAGCATGCAATTATCCCTGCTGAAGTGCACAGAAGGAAGCAGAAAGCAAATGAGGCCAGCTAATGCAGACTCTTTAGATTTCTTTGTGCAAACAAAATCCAGAATGACAGAGCTGCAGGCTACTAGGTCTATTTGCAGGGCTTGCTGCAGATTTGTTATGTCGAATACAAGAACTTAAGGAGTAATGGTGAGCACCAATCTCTTATTAGAAGGTGGACTCGAGTCTAGAAGCTAAGTACTGTGAAGACCTGATATTCGCGGTCACAATGAAAAGTGTAAAAAGATGTAACAGTGATTATAATAATCACACTAAATGTATTGACTGGTCTTGAAATGTGTGACTAACATTTAGAGCTTGTTAACAATTCAGCACTGTAATTACAATAAGATCTTAAAATTTCACTAACGGCATGGCACTTGTCCTCTGCTTTTCCAAGCATCTGACAAATACGTGACCTGGAAATGGAGATGAATACAGTTGATACCTCGCTAGATTCTAAGATCTTACTCTTCAGAAAGCTCCTTTGAGAAGTCACTGCAGAGACATTTTCTATTTATGCCTCCTTGGCCTGGCCTAGTGCCAATCCCTCTCTTAGGCCGGCGATAGCAGATGTTCAGTGACAAAACATGACATCTGACTTTTTTGTTATATTTCATAGATAGTTAGCTTGGCTGTTTGCCCCAGCACTGTTTGACCTGTCATTTATGGACTACTTGTTCTCCTCACTCATATTTTTTGCCTTATTTTCAATCCATTGTTTTAGCTTAATATACTTTCAAAAGTTTTTTGACCATCTCTTCACAAGGCCTACAGAGGGAGTGAGCTTAAGGTACTCTTACCAGCCAGGAGGAGTAGGATGCAAAGAGCTTCCTGAGTCACAGCACCAAACTGCCATGTGACCTTTCCTCAAACCAGAACGTAAATCACTTTCTGGAGTCAGAATTTGACAGACTTGAGGCTAAGACCCCAGGGTCAGGTACAGGATTCAAAAAGCAGCTCCTTAGTCACTTCTATTACTGCAATATAGCATAATTACATCTAGAAATAGATGGAACTACGTATACATACATCTACATCTATCCCAGTGAAAACTGGGACATTACTGTACAGGATGTAATGGGATGATAAACCCATTTTGAATAACTTTCAAAATAACCGTAGGATAACATATCACACAACACATGCTGCAAGGCAGACAGTACATGAGCATCAAATCACTTGCTTCAGAAACTGTGCCTCTTCTTCTCTAAGAACATCCCCAGTCTTATCCATTCCTCTTCCCTTCTCTAGGCCCCAAAGAAAATGACTTTTAGTCTGTGGTCTCCTAAAAGTAGTCCTATATTTCTGTCTAATGGATCATGCTCAGCTATCAAGATTTCTCACAGACTTCTATGCATATTTATCAGACTGAGACTGTAACATTTCAAGATACCTTTACTGATTGTTCAGCATGGCCTTACTGGGCCACTTAACTGGGTGGATACTGAGCCAGAGGCTGACAGTATTTGAGAGATAGAAAAGTTCCTAACAAAGAGAACTTGTAGAAAGGAAGAGACTTCATCTAATCTCAAGGCGTGATATTCAGCATCAGGAAAAAGAATAATAAGAGATTCTGGAAAAACAGTCACTCAAGTGGACAGCTGGGGAAAACTGGAACAGGTTATGAGTGAAAAAACATTATCAGATCATCTTCTAGTCTTGGGATTCTCAGAAGGTCATTTACCTTCTGGCACACAGAAAGATAACACACAGCTTGGTGCTGTGACTCAGAGGGCTCTCTCTATCCTCTCATTCAGTAAGACTCTGTGACTTAGCCTTGAAAAAGAAGGCATCTTGTATTACCAAATTGCCAGCGAGAAGAAGCAGACATTTTTCATTTAAAGAAAAGTAAAAAAAAAATTCCACAAACATTGCCCTATTTTCATGAAAGGAAATCCATATTAAATGTCTCCACAAAAGAGGCAGCTATGGGGAAACATTTTTTGGACTGAAAATAATTTTAAGCATTGGATGCCTCCACCTTTTTATCAGAATCTTTTCATAGGGTTCTTCTTATGGCCCTCCAACAAAACCAGTCAGTGAAGAGAATTGCAATGCTCAGAAGAAAGGGTATATTGCAGTCTGGTTCCCATTGTTTCGCAGGTCTTTTCAAGGAAGAAGCAAGTGGATGTCCTGTGTGTTCCTAGAGGGACTTATAGACGACATTCCATGTGGAAGCCATGGCTTTACAAAGAATACAAAGAATTAGAAAAACAGACATTTCCAGCAGAAAAGATGTGTGGGAATGATGAAATAAAATTTAGGAACAAATAATATAGATAAATTCTGGGCTTTGAAACTGGTAATTAAACCTGACACATCAGGATACGGGGAATCGAGGGAGAAATAAACTTATACATCTAAGGCCATGTCAGCAAGTGAGCAAAAGATGCATCTTTTCTGAGTATGTAGTATGAGGGAAGTTATATAAGAGACTATAGCAGTACTTGTGGGATGAATCTGACATAAGTGTAAAAGCAGTTCTGCTGTGGTTTCACAGCCACATGGTTTTCAGCTACCCAAAGCCACCCAGAAGCAGCCCACCTACTTGAACTCTGCCTAGATTTGGAAAGGATTTCCACATTACTTCAATATCAAATGTGTTGTTTAAGCTGGGATGAGCTCCAGATTAAGATGTCACTAAATGTACATGTCTGCGTGTGTGTATGATAGGTAGTCAGTGTGCAGTTGGTGCCTAAGCACCCATTATCATCAATATAAATCTTGTCACTACAGCCATTTGGAATTAGGGAACTCACCCTGAAGCAGACATCAAGGCTGCATTATACTAGTAGATTAAATGCATCTGGTACTGTTCTCTGGCTGTGAGAAAACTGATGTGGAAATGGTCCATGTCAGTACTAATCTCCAAATCAGGATGATCACATCTAGTCTGCCTATTGGATATGGGCTCTGACCTATATTAACTTTGAGTAATCCAGAAGGTGTTTAGAAACATGCTAGATAGCTTAATGAACTATTAGCAGGGTAGATTTCCACTGCCTATACTGAAGCTTGAATACCTAGTTCCCACATGAATATCTACTTATAGATACATATGTTGTTGTGCTTTACTCTTGCACTGAATCCTCTCTCAAAGTACTAGCACCTGAAGTTCATCCTTGTGCTCTTCAGAGTGCTTCAAAGTACATAGTTCAAATATTGGAGACAAAATAGATGTGATGGTATGGAAAAGCTATAGCTCTGAGGCATTCAGCCTTACACAGTCCTACACAAAATGCCATGGAAAAGGCAAAGAGAAGCTCTATGTGGCTGTCTGTGAATCTTACATCCTATTGACATTAGCTGAAAGAAGCTAATTAAATCAATTCAGTTCAGTAACACTCACGTAAATCAAACAAAAATTAAGAGATGAGCTGAATTTTAGGGTACGGTACAGCACGGTGTCCTTTCTAAGCAATAGAAAAAGAGACAGATTTTCATTTTTATACAAGAAGGTATATAGTAAGAGTGAGGTGTGAAAGGGAAAATTGTGATATATTGAGCAAGTTTCTTAATTTACATTTCTGAAACACTTCACAGGATGCAAGTGAAAAAAGCATCTGAGCAGCTTGGTCCAATCTTGATACAATACACTTGTGTGCCTGAGAGAGGCTGTGGACAGACCAAACTGTATCAGGTTACAAGAGACGATGCTTTAGCATATCCATGAGGTGATAATTTAGACCTAGTCTGAGCTGTAACCTTTACTCCAAGTCCTTCCGCTTTTCTCTCAAGTTCAGCCATAACTCTATACATGTTTGTACGTGTTTTGGTTTTTTAAGAAGTATGTTAAGACAATATTTTCCATCATAAGTGATTATCCACATTCTATTCCCACTTTCCATCTACTGTCTTGACCTTGGTGGTTCTCACATTCTGTATTGAAAAGACTTGGAATAAACACAAATAAACATTTTGAGAACTGGTTCACTGCACTACTAATACCTTCAATGAGTATATGGTTTCTGAGATGCAAAATAAAAGCTTACAAATAGAAAAATCTCAAGTATTTTTAAAAAATTATGTAACTCTGTATATTATCCGAGCAATTTTCAGATGAGTTGGTCTCACATCATGTAGAGAGACAGCTAAACAGAACATATGGGTAAGCACTAAGGCATTTACAGAACAGTCAAAATGCTTCTAAGAGCTCTGAATTGTCCTCACTTCCTTCAATAAACAACGTGAACCAAATGCACACATGCACACACATACATGAAAACAAACAGGAACTTAATATCAGGTAATGTGATTGCCTTTAATTACATAAAACTCCCTCCCAGAAAATAAATACCTCCTCTTCCTTGCTTAGGCAGACAAGCACTACAATATCCCCAGTTTCAGTAAAATTACTTCTTAACATGTGTTCTTTATTGTTAGAGTCACAAAACATCACTTTTTGACATAATACCTGCAGAATTCTTGGCTTCATAGCACTCCGCTGTGCACTGGCAACATTTTTCTTGTCAGATTGTTTAGTCCTTTGCACAAAATGTAATCTTGTAATAGTTCTGCATTAGGCATCCATTCACCCTACCTTTCCACCTTGATCATGAAGAAAATGGACCTTGAATCACTGAAATTAGATTGAATTCAGTTTCCTCTCCTCTGCAGAGCCAACAGAGCATTGATTTATTTAAAAAAAAAACCATGTTGCTAGCTTCCATACTAAATCACAATGTGCACCAGTCATGTAACTGGATTACAGGAAGCACCAACAGTAGCAACTACCCTTTCAAGTTGAGCAACCAACAACATCGCTAAAGGCTGGAACAAAAAGGGTCAGCCAGGGCAAAACAACAAATGTTGATGCTTGCCCTATATATTAAAAACCAGAAAGCAGCAACAGGCCGTAAGTGCTTATGCAAAACAAAGAGGGAGCAATACACATGCAATTCAAAACAAACCAGATTCCCTTGGTAATTACATTAACACTACAATCCACTTCAGGTGACATGCAAGAGGGAGAAACAGAATGTTGAAATACAGAAACCCGAAAGGACCAAGGCTATGCTTGGATAGCAACCACCCTGTTGTGGGACAGCTGCCCTTTTAAAGAAGACATTTTCAGAATTTCTGATGGTGGGATTAGTCCAATGCACTGTTCGACTCTCAGAACTTTGGCTTCAAACATACACTTCCCCAAAGGCTTTTCTGAAAGGATGACATTAAAAACAAACCAAAACTGTTGTCCTTCAGTACATCCAAAGACAGCTGAAGAACCTAAGCAATAAACAGCTTTCATGTCATAACCAGCTCATGCTGTTATACCTCCCTTTAAAGCACATATGGTTCTCAGCCAGAACAGAAGGCTTCAGAGCAGCAGCTCCATCCTAGAAATGCAGTAGCAAAGCCTCAGACCGAAGTCACTTAATGAGAACTTAATATAGATTTAATGGACCTTTTTTTTTTGTGACTTTATGTGCCAATTGAAAATCTGCCTCATTTAGCTTTTAATGTAGGCACAGAGCCAGTCAGCTGAAATCAGTGTAGCCCCAGGATATTTTGCAGGATTCTTCCATTACCAGTTGAGGACCACAGGTCTCCAAAACTGTGCAAAACCCTACGAAAATAACAGGTCATAGTGTCATTTAATGACAAAAAAAAAAAAAGAAGGGCCATGGATATTCTGAGTTCCTTGCACTAATAGAAAGGTTTCATCTTGAACAGAAATGAAATAATGCTTGCAGTGGAAAAAATAGAGCAGGTGCCTTCACTATGGAGTTGGCCCTGCTGGCTTAGGCTAGCTTTGAGGCATAGATATATCCAGCTTGCTTGGCATCTCCTCCCCTTGATCATTATCTTTCAGCATTGGGACTGTTTGCAGTTGGCCTGTCTCCGGTAAAGCAAGACTGTCAGTACCTTGTCTTGCTCTGATGTGGGCTCTTTGACACAGCTGACTCTAGTCCACTAATAATGCTAGCCATCTACACTCAGATGAGGAGGTCTTGTTCATCTGGGATGCAACAAGTCCAGAGCACAGCTTTTTGAGCCTCGTTCCCTGATAGTACTTTTTAACTATTAAAACTTTAATCTTGGACAAATAAAATTACCATCTTCTTCTTTTTTACCCTGATTATTTTTTTCATTGTCACTACTCTATTGCATTTGGTGCATTCATGAGGGCAGATCTCTAGAGTACCATACAGGGAACTCATATGGGATTTTGAAATACTTGGTGTGCTAACATGTTCTAGTGTTCTATGCTCTTTTTTCCTTGTTTGTAAAGACCATTCTCTTTTAATCTCTCATCTTCCTCTGAAACAAGCAATTTACAGGTTCCACTTTAATCTTTATTAGTTTACTCTAATGAGTGCATGAGCCATTACAAGTGGCTCTTCTTCCCTCCAGGAATCAAGGAGAGCTGCCTACACACAGGCATGAGGAAAGCAGTGTCCATGCAGAACACCTACAGACCACACTGTGCACCCCACCAAGGACAGTTCTCCTGACAGCAGGCTGCTCCACTGGCACAAAGGATGAAGATGCAGTGGGGCAGCATCACTATACAGTTAAACTGACCTGCCCTTCACTGCAGGAAGGAGCACTGCCATCACCTTCTCGAGAATGGGAAAGGTCACACACAGAGTTAACTAACAGTAGAGGGTCCCCAATCCATATGTCCCAGAAGAAGTGCATATGGCTTACACCAACAAAAACAAAGTTCTTATTCTTTGCAAGAAACAGGAATTTTTTTTCTAACAGCTATGTAAGCATAATGGTGGATTTATCAGAAGAACAGAAGTGAATGAAACCTTTATGTCACCCTTTTAAAATCTCACTGCCTCTGTAGAATAGTTGCTTGAAGTACATTTTCTTGTGACATATGCAGAATAAGTTTAAAGCCTATCCAGTAAAAACTGTGCAAACATCAGTCAAGACAAGAGGATGAACAGCATTTGAGGCAAAGGTAAGGTCTTTACCTACAGAGTGGCTATACTCTGCACTGGTTCACCAGACTGTTTGTTAATCAGAGTGTGATTATATGAATGCAAATTCCACCAAAGTGAAGAAACTCAAGACAAGTGGTCATTATTTAGATTTACATGGTCAGGCTACCCAAAATTACAATCCATCTATGTTTATCTACAGGCATATTATTCACAAAAACCCCTCCAGAACCCAGAAAAAGTCACTTACCACAATAATCACATTCGTTGAAGGAATGGGAAGATTCTCCACTTCCAAATCTTGACCAGTCATTGCCAAGAGATTGAGGGATGGGTCATAAACAGACCTGGGGAAGGCTGATTTAACAATTATTGCAGGGTGCAACTTGCTTATTTTGGTGTGGGAAGAAGAACGGAAATTTTGTTTGGAATCCTTATAGCTGTCTGTATCCAGACTTTTCTCCACACTCTCCACATGGTGATAAACAAACATAGGTTTTCCACTCTTTCGCTGATGAATTGCCAAAAAGTGATCACTGTCTCCAGAAAAGCAGCCTGTAGAAAGAGAAGAGTAAGATTAGAATGTCTCTCTTGGCTATTCTGTAAATGGCACTGGAAGTTCAATGAGATCTTTGGGTTCTGAGAAATTTGGAAAAATATTTTTGGAATACAAGAATTCACTTAAAATCTTACAATGCGTTTTCTATAGCAATAGATTAACAGCACTACAGAGTCTACTAAGTATGTGAAGTGTACCATATTCTTAAGCTCATTTTCACAGGGCTTTAAAAAATGTTATTTGTATTTCCAGCCATGGCTACATTTCAAGAATGATGTGCAAAGGCAGAGCACATGCTGAGCCAAGTTCAATTTCCATAATGATATAAACTTCAACTGGAAAGCATATGCAGTCAACTTTCTGATGTATTTTATCACCCAGTAATATCAAAGACAAGAACAGCAGTGATCATCTTTTATAAATGGGCACTTGAGGAGAAAAGGTCAAGAACTTGACCAAAAAATCAGATTTAAACATGTGAGAAAATTCAGACAAGTCCATAATCCTAATTCTGCATTCCTTGTTCAGATGCTTATATTAGGAGACCCTCATGCCAGCTCTTGTTATGAACCAACTTTTACTCAAGCATCACCTGGCCAGCCAATGGAGCACCTGGCTCTCTGCAGAGGAGATACAGGTGTGCGGGTTTGGCCATACCTTGCAAACCTTGGTCTTGGGCACAAAGAACTCTCTTAGATTAGGGAACTGGAGACAGGGGACTCGAGCATCTCTAACAAGGGGTTAGAGAGAGTTGGGCTTGTTCAGCCTCGAGAAGAGATGACTGAGAGGGGACCTCATCAATGTCTATCAGTATCTGAAGGGAGGGTGTCAGAGGATGTTTTCAGGCTCTTCTCAGTGGTACCCAGCAATAGGACAAGAAGAAATGGGCAGAAACTGATGCACAGGAAGTTCCACCTGAATATGAGGAAGAACTTCTTTACCGTGTGAGTGACTGAGCACTGGAACAGATTGCCCAGAGAAACTGTGAAGTCTCCCTCACTGCAGATACTCAAGAACGGTCTGGATGAAATCCTGTGCAAAGTGCTCTCAGATGACCCTGCTTGAGCAGGGAGGTTGGACCATGTGATCCCACTGATCTCTTCCAACCATACCCACTCTGTGATTCTGTAATTACATGGGTTTAACTAATTATGTATTAATAAAAAAAAAGTTCTCTTTTGAAAGACAAAATACTTCCTGATGATGCCTTTATAGGAGGAACCAAGACTGAATTTTTATTTGGTACTTGGTTTTGTTTCTCTCTCTTTTTTTTTNTTTTTTTTTTTTTTTTTTTTTTTTTTTTTTTTTTTTTTTTTTTTTTTTTAATGAAACACAGTGAATCTTCAGTGCCTTTATGTTGAACAGAATAGCTACAAAAGCACAGTTCATCTGCCAGCCTGGAAGGCAGTCTATCTGACCAGAATAACAGGCAAGGATCTCTCCCTCACAGAGAAAAAGTAACTGAAGCTGCATTAGTCACTTCCAGAAGAACACTCTGAGAAACCCAGCGTGGTAGAAAAGGGACTTTGTGTTCTCAGAGAAATGAACCCAGAAAGCTTAGTCTGATCAGCCTGGAATTTCCTCTTCAGATGCTGCTGGAGTTAATGGCAATGTTAAATTTGAGAGCTGATTTTTAGTTTAAAAAATATAAAATCAGTGTTATTTTAATTTTCATAATGAGCTATGAAGAGCAGCTTAGCACCAACAGTGTTTCAGTTCAGGGTGAACAAGAAGTAATTTTGTTCTATTTAAACTGAATTTTTCCTCTGATTTTTTTTGCTTCTGTAAGCAAATCAAAATAATCAGTCATTTGCAAAGCTCTACCCAGTGCCCTTAGGAGGTTTCAGTGTAGGTAATTACATTCTGTTGACCTAATTTCCTCATGAAATTTCAGTTGGGGAAATCAAGGACAATACCTTATCTGTGCTATAGTATTGCTTTGCATCATTGAGAAATGCATTCTCTGGAATAAGTGGGTCCCTGTCAGTATGCAGTGAAGCAATTTATAACATACATGAACAGAAAATCAATAGTAAAAAGACAGAACACAGATCCGCTATTATAAAGTTAATATGCTAAATCTAAGACTACTCTCTCAAATGGTTGAAACAAATACAATCTCCTAGATGACCACTGAGGTCACATGTTTTCAGTTCTTGTCAGGTTTTGATTGGGAAGATGTCTGAAAGCAGCAGAAAAAAAAAAAGATAAACTGCCAAGTACAGTCTTAAAGACAGTTGAATTTCAAAACTCGTTAAGCTTGCTGGGTTCTCATTAAGCTTTGTGGGTGTTGGCTTCATTGATAAAATCCTGAGGGCTGGTCTTAACTAGCAATTTAGAGAGTTGTGTCAGTGGCAAAATAAAAATAAGGAAGCATCAGCACTTCTCACTGTCACCTACTTATCACAGTCATCTCTTTGCTGGATTTATTTTCATGTCTCCTTCACAGAAAACCAGTTTTCCAAAACTGATCATAGATAATACAAAGGAATGCAACCACCAACACATTTGGTTTGTTGTCTTTGCTTCCTTCGTTCCTGCCCCTTTGTTTCCGAGGGAATCAAACCAACTGTGATTCTCCTTGACTTCTTTGTATTGCATTTTCTACTCACTTCAATATTCCAACTTTCCCTCTTATTTCATTATTTTTACTGAATGAAGCAGAAAAAATTACAATTAACTACCAGCCCAAATTCTTCCCTGAATATTTTTGATAAAAAAATAGTTAAAGGAACCAAAAAAGCTCACTTGTCCTTGAATCTCAGTACTTTTTAACAGCAGAATCACCATTTGCGTCTAAATCCCAGCAGACTTGCTTCCATTAGAATGCTAAATATCACATCAGTAACACCAGTCCCTGCAGCCATACAAAGTCCATTGTAGCAGATTTTCAAAATGGACAAAAAAATATATTGTTTAACCTGTAGTAATGAGAAAATAAAAGTGTAATTACACAACATTACACTTTATACTCACACAAAACTTATTTCATCAGCTGAGCACTCAGAAGTTCAAATATGTTCAAAGAAAATAACTACACTGAATTTGGTTGTCTGACAAGTCCACACAGCCCCAGTATCTTAAGTAGGTTACAAGCATCCACAGTGCCCCGTGTGAAAAACTTCCCTAACCTTAGCAGACTGTGTGTAAGGCCCTAACCACTACTGGACTTTGGCTCCCAGACTGCCATGGATGCCTCAGGTGACCCTCACAAATGGGCCCCCCTTGATCCTACAGGGGAACCTAAACTTCCTCTCAGTCTGATGAAGTGATAATATATTCCTTCTTGACCCTCCAGACTTCAGCTGCAAACACAAGCAACAGGCACCAAGCAGACACTTGGAGAATTAAGTAGTTAGAAATACTTCTGCTACATAACACCTTTAAGTATTGCCACTCTCCAACCCTAAAGGGAGAGAAGACTGAGATTCCTATATCAAATTCTGCACTTCTACAAAAAAAGAAAATGCTGCTCTGTGGCCACCAGTGAAACTGTCAGAAGCTATGAAGAACTGATTTTGGTGACTTTGAAGCTTCAGATATCCCAAAATACACAAAAATTCAGTAAATATGGTTTAGGAAAAAGCTCAAAAAATAAGAGTTCCCAGAGGTTTCTCTTCAATAAGCGTGGCAAACTTTATCCTAAAGTGTGTTCGGATATTCTGCTCACACTACCCTGTTTGAACTCTACTTCAGGATGTGGAGTTATTTATGACTCACTTAAGATATTCACCCAGTGCTGCTATTATCCATTAACTATAATAATTTTATTCCTTCTCCTAAATTTGTCTCCCCTCAAGCATATTTTAAAAAAACTATAGTTTATTCTGCCTCAGCATTGAGAACGGCCTAGATGTTAGATTGTGATTCCATTCTATTTCTTCTATCCAAAAAAATGCTGAGTCTTCACCTTTTTCTCAACTAAGTGTAGCTGTCTTCATGTCAAGGGAAATTTTATTTGTTCCAAAATGAACAATAATCAATGGTTACTTTCAAACCCACACCAGAACTTCTCTGAGCAGCAGGTTTGTATGCACTTTTGCTCCTAAAAAACAACCACTCCTTTCTTCATGATCATCTCACATAATAACCATTCCAACTCCCTTTAGTAACAAATGCTGCACTGTGACTCTGTCCTGATCTGAACTGTTTATTCCCCGCTCCGGTTCTTCTGTCTGTATCATGTAGTGATTGGTCTCCACTCTTTGCTGGATTTCAGCTCCTGACGGATATTGTTATTTCTTCCTCTGTTCTTTACCTATAGGTTAACCTTTCCTTCCTTGCAACTCCTCAATACTGCTACTTTTCCTTAGACTTTTTTTAACAGTAAAGCCTGTCTTGATCTTGTTTCCATGTTCATCCTTCTGTAAGCTGTAAGCCCCTTCTTTAATTTAGCTGCTCCTGTACAACAGTATTCTCCTTCCACAAATTCTCAGATTTAGTTGCATTTCCAATTCCTGGAGCTGTGCTTCTAGAACGTCTACCAAATATAACATCACATCTATTAAAGTGCAACAAGAAGCTCCAGGGTGATGTAGAATGCATACTTTCTAAATCTTAACATCTTCACTACTTGTACTAGATTCAGTATGTCTATCATTGCCACCATTTGTCATACTACTGAAAGGAAAATTGGACAAATCCCTATGAAACTCCCTGTTCTGCAGAATCCAACTGTTCTGCTTAATGGTTCAAAATACATGTTCTCTTGATCTTCTTAGTTGTCTGCATAAACATACAAGATACAAGTATTTCTGTCATAAATTGAAAAGAGAAAAAAAAATCTAATCTACAGAAGATTGATGGAGAATAGGACAGTAGAATTCCATGTCAAATATCCCCATCATCCCAGTACATGGGGAACACAAAATTTCCTCATGAAAACAGATGAGTAAATCACAAGACTGCTAGATAGCACATGCTTCTGAGCCTCTCTCACACGACAAAATTGCATTACATATGCAGAGAGGAAAGCCTATAATAAACAGTAAATCTGATGTGCTGGATGTTGTGGGCACTTTTGACTGTTCCAGTTGGCCTCTGCTTGATAGAGGAAAACCTAAGATTTCTTTAGACTATCTTGATTCTCTGAATAGTTTCAGACAGTTGACATTTTATCTCAAAGCAACCTGCCAGAAAATTGTTAGACTCCCAATTCTCAAATACCTTCACTTTCGCTAAAACAGCCAGATAAAAAACTTCAAGATAGTCAAAATCCATCAATCAGCCAGTAACAGCAGCATGGCTTTTCTCTTCTCAAAAGATAAAAATATCTGAGCTTTACAGATATTTTACCCCATATCCTTAACAGTGGGTACCCTGATTGACTCCCTACTCACCCCACTCTCAGTCAGACAAGTTTTCCTTGCCAGCTTGGCCCCAGGTTTCCCGTAGCAGAGTCTCAGACCTCTGGTTCCTTTAAGTAATTTTATCATGATACAACACAAAAGCCGCTCAAGCTGGGTGCCTCCTCCTTAACATCTTCTACAGCCAGAAATGAGACACTTATTTGACTGGAGAAGGAAAAGTCCCAGTGGGACATAACATAAACCTGATAGGGCCATGAAAATGGTGTCTAAAGTCATGATGTGTGTCTGGAAAAACAATTTGAGGTAATTTTATGAAGTCTTGTTATTTATCTTAATCTGAACAAATTTGATAATAAATTATGCCCTTGAACAGTCACATTTTCTATAACGAGATATATACTGTATATTTGCTACTTGTAAGGAGTGCAGTCACCCCAAATCCACTGACAAAAGTGCTCTGTGTGTGTATCTGACTAATAAGTAAAAAGCGCAAATGAATATAGACACCTAGTGCATGTATTTTAAACACACAACACCACTTAATACTCACACTTAATACTCTAGCACTATAATAACAATGAATTTTTTATATAGTTAAAAATAACTTGGTATATTACACAGCTTGAGATTTTTATGCTAAAAGATGGAAATTGAAGGGGAAAAAAAAGCATAAAATGTAGACTCGTTTCATAAGGGAGCCACATGCTGAAACTTGACTCCTTTCAAAGATAAATTTAATCCAAATGCAATTGAATTACAGTACTTAATGCTGTTGCCAAGAATTTTCTCATTTTCAGTAACAAAAATACGTACTAAATTTTGGTAATTAAATTTTGTACCCTGAGCTCCCCACGCTTTTTTCCTTTCTGTTTGGTTCACCACTCTGAAAGATGCTCTTTGTCCCATACAAACTTCCTTCAAACCTATAAATCAGCCCCAGACTTCGGACAGGCTTGGCTTTATCACCTCTTGCACCATGGTTTATTTCCTCTTGAACAGCTACCCTAGTCACTGTGAGATGCTGTACTTATGCAGACCAATGATCAATCCTCTCCAACAACACCAAAGTTCCTACAGCTGGGAGATTCATTCCCTGCATCTTTTCAGAACATTGAGATAGAAACAGACTCCCATTCAGAACAGAGTTTGCAGTTCTCTCTTCTCTCTAAAAGGGCCAAGGAGGTGTTGGCCCTTAGGAAGAAGAAAAAAAAAAGCTTAATTGTCAAAATGCTTATTATCATGCTGGCCATTTATGAGCATGGTTCTAACTCTCAGGAGTCACAACAGCAATGATACTAAGGGAGATGCTAACTGTGGTAATTCTGGACGTAGCAAGAACACTGCTCTAGGTTTAGAAGACCTCTGTCTGTTCTGGGCTGTGAAAGTTGTCACTTCTGGTGCATGCAACGGAACCTTCCTTCAGCTTTGCCTTCAAAAGACACAAAACCTATTGTTTTATCCCTATTTCATGTACATTACCAAGAGAAAATAAATAAGAAAAAAAAGAATAAAACCCCAAACCAAACCAACAAACATATTAAAGTGAGTCAGCATATCTGGTGGAAAATATAGAAGTTTTAAATGTTGTTGAAAGCAAAAATTAAAACAAAAGCTGCCTAGAGGCAATATGCTTTGCATCTCTACCATCTAGCTTACAATATGTCTTACTGTCAGGAAAGTAGTACATCAATCAAATCTAAATCTCATTTGGATAAAGTTATGCACTTTTAGCCGAACATAAACTGATGCTGAACTTTAGCATGGTGCACCAAAAAATATTGCCAATAAAATGCAGCTAAAACAGTGGCTAAAATATAACTTGAACATTAGCTGGACAACAGAACATACTTTCAAAAGTGCTTTTGTGAGGTACTAGGGAAACCAGAAAAGGAAAAAATACAAATCCACTTGCTGCTTTGGTAATAAATGCATGAAGTTTTGAATTGACAAAAGAATTCACCTAGGAAACTACTTTCCCATAAATAACAGTGGGACTTGCAGGCTGTGACTGTTTCCATCATTCAGAGACTAATGCCAAAACACAAAGCCTCCACACCACTGCTTTGTCTTCAGCCAAAACCTGTTAGAGCAATACAAATGAAGTTATTCTTTGCCCAAAGTAGGCTGCTAAATCTAATGATCAGGCATGCTGCTGTATAGTTCCTCACAGCCTCCTTCAGGTAGATGAATGAATTCCTCTCTTACTGTCAGTCTTCTTCATAAACATAGATGAAGCACACCTTATACATGTAAGTGAAGCCAGGAGTTTATTGTTAGCATAGTGAAAATCTTAAACTAATTCAAGAAGCATTGTTAGTCTAGATCTAACTGTTACAGAGAAACAAGGAATACAGAAAAAGTCACAATTATAGGAATAGTACAATTAAAATTGTCTATCCCTTTCTCTGGTGTTACTCTAACTCCATGCTTCTCTGGTTCCTCAGGCCAATTGTTCCACAGTGGTGTTAGTGATGGGGGTTGTTACGATGAGTTGTCAGCACCTGGAGTCCTTCATCAGAAGTGATATGGTGTTCCTGCTGATGGATTCTTCTTCCTCCTCTCTTTTTCCTTCCCCTTAGGAAGCTATATATATCTTTCTAACGTGCATTTATACCTACTCTTTCTCCAATTGGTCTGCAGCTCCAGGTTATATCTGAATTTACTATAAATGGTGCCACATATGTGTGTTAAATACTATCTCTTTGTTCTCTTCATTAACACCTAAAACCAGTTTTCTCAAGCTCTAGGTCTGCATTTTTACCTTTTACTGAGCTTTTTATAGCATGGAGTCTTCAGTGCCAAGATTGTGCCCTGCACTCCTCTAATGAAAGATCCTGTGCCTCCACTCTTCATGTCTCTGCTGTTCTACCAAGCCTTTATTACTGCTCCTGTGTAGACTAAAGTTGTACCACACAAACTAGATTAAAACAGATATAAATAAGTAGAAAAACTGCTGTCAGAGCCAACCCAAGTAAAACAGGAAGGTCAAGGAAAGTTTGGACAGAGCAGGCTTGTCAAATCCCAATCATGAGGCCTTGTAAAATCAGGACAAAACTTACAGCTTTTTTACTAGCAATGGCAACACCCCATTACAGGACTACAAAGTCATATTCCTTCATAGCAAGGGTTCTGTGCATTCCTAGCTAGGTCCAGTAGCCAAAGGCCAGGCCTTTTCCAGCAGAGTAACAGTACCCATGACAAGTCAAAATTCAGTGCAAATAAACTACACCAGAGCTAAGCAAGAATGGGATAGGACAATTGTAAAAAATCAGAAAAATATTTTGATTTTCCCCTAAACACAATGTTCAGAACTTTTGACCAAAAATTTCAGACAAAATCAAGTAGTACAAAATGTATGTATATATGTGTGCAGGTATATAAATGATTATTTTTTTATGTGTGTGTTTGTATCTGTGAGAGCCAGCAAGTGCATGCACACATGCGTGTGTGATGAGGGTGGAACAGGACCACCGACGGAGGGTGGAAGTACCCATTAGAGAGGGAGAGAGGAAGAGAGGGAGGGAGAGAGAAAGATGATTGTGAGGATTTTTTTCCCTTTTTAATAAGCAATCTGCTGAAAATAGAAACAACTGCAAATTCATTTTTGCTAGATTTGTTCTTTTCAGTAGGAAAAAAAATGCCCTGGCCAAAAATATCCATAGCTACAGAGAATCTGGATTAAGCATATGAGTGATATCTTTTTCAAAAAGACACTTTGCATCTCATTTCATGGGCCTGTTGCTTGATATGTCAATACTGAAACTAGATACCACAGGCCATTGATTTCACTAGGTCTACTCATGTGAATTAAGAGATGAGCTAGTGGTCTCAAAGGCACTTAAGTATTCTGCCATACTTATGTCACAGCACTAATGTACCATATAGATTCACATCAGATTTTTTTTTCCAGAAGGTGTGAGAAACTGATGCATCAATTTTCTAATTTTGTGATTACTGTCATTTTTCCAATAGAGGTTGCGGATAAATTATGCTCTGCATAAGGTGGATGTAAATACATCGTCTCTCAAGGAAACATATTGTATCTCCATGGAAATCTATAGCTGGTATGAAGGAAAGTCAACTCCAGTCTTAAAATTTTGGCTTTTTTTATAGCAGTAATCTTGCTTTAACAAATCCCCCTGAGGACTTCCGAGCAGATCTTATTAACTTCTCCAAGTATTTATTCCGAAGCCATGCTGAAAATCCTACAGGACAATCAATGACTGTGCTTCATGGAGTAAGAGTCTTACCCTTCCATCTAATTCCCCACAGCAAGCCTTCTAACACCCCTGCGGAGGGGGGGCCACCACCAAATAGAGCCACACAGTTATGTCATTAGCCTCCTTCTAGAGAGACATAGCCCCCCAAGAGCCCAATTCATGGGCTTTCAGTAGCTCTCCCACTTTACTCTCCAGAGAAGCTGGAATCAGCCTTTGCTGTCTAAGATGTTTCAATCTTCTTTACAATACAACAAATGGAGTTGGTCAGAGATTCCAAGACCACAAAGCTCCAATTTCCTAATGGATGTACTGAACATAAATCACTCGTGGAAGATGATGTCTTTTAAAATTATGAATAGCAAGAATTTCCACATGTAAAAATATGGTTAAGAGTCTCTCTTCCAACTAAATACTTCCTCAAAAATAGGAAGTCAGATACTGAATTATAAAACTATTTTCCCCCAATAGAACCTTTGAAGGTGACTACCCTCTGATTATCCATGAGTGCTACTAATAAAAGGCAGGAAAGTCTCTTCTAGTAAAAACACCCACTCATGGCCAGCAATGTGTTTTTAAAGAAAGCAATTATAAAAACCAGTTTCACTTAGATTATGTTAGTGTAATGAAGCAGAATCCTTATTCATTTTTTAAATCAATAGCTCCTTCACTTTCATTCTAAATGTATTTAGAACCTGGAATTATTCACTCATCAGTATGAGGTTACTGAAATGGATCTGATGGCAAATGCATTTTGTGCAGATCTTACCTCAACCCTAAAAGTACCGTCTCTAGATTGTCTTACTTTTGTGACAGAGCTTGTGCATTTTATAGAAAATAGGCCTGCCCAACATCTAAGTAAAAACTGCAGTGCACTCGATTAATTTCCAACCATGAGAATATCACACAGTGCATATTTGACCAGGAAGGCTGAACTCAGCAGAACTTAGTAAGGACAGCCTGTGGGCTGTGTGAGAACCAGTCTAGCATATTTAAAACACACGTTTCTACCTAGCGAATCCTACCCAAAAGAGTGTTAGTTTGTGGTCAAAGAAACTTCAGTTTTGATATAAGCAATCCTCTTGTTACTACACCATTGCCCCAAAAAGATAAAATGCCACTATTTCCTACTCTGAATTTTATGTGATTCTGCTGAGGGCCTAGAAGAATTGATCCATCAAGATGTTGAGACAAGTATCTACACACTGCCTCTCCAAAAAGGCTAGCAGGAAAGTATTGGTTCATCTTGACTTAAGGTTGGCAATGCATCTCTTCACTGACGATGAGAATAATAACGTGAGGTAATAGTAGCTCTTAGCAAGCTAGTGTAAAGCCTTTCTCAAGAAACCATGACTTAGATGACCTGACCAAATCATCAGTTTTAGTTTTTGCATGACCAGAATTTGTTTATCCTAAGTGCAAATTCTGCAAAATGCTTTCCTAAAGAGAGGTATTTAACGCAAGGCAGGTGATGAGTAATACAGCAATTGTTAACTTTGTACGTTTTTTGTAGTCTAGTTGGTTTTCCTAGCCTATTTCACAGAATCACAGATTTACTTTCTTCCCCCACAAATTTCCAGTAACTGGATATTTAATTCATCATATATTTTAATTTTATTAACAAAATTTGTTAAAAAAGAAAATGAGGTGAAAGAGGTAATTAATTGAGTAATGTGCATGACTCAAATGGCTCTCTAATTACAAGATAGTCTAATGCATCGTTTTGTGTTTTTCCTACCACCTGCCATTCTTTTACTAGGAGACAATGCTTCCTAGTCACCTTGGGAGACACTAGGTTTTTATTGCAAGAACATGTGTATTAGATCATACATACTAAAAGAAAGTATAACCTACGCTGTCATGCACTCTCTCATGCAATGCATAATGTAAGTTGAAGGTTCATGCTGACCTGTAATCACTCGCTACAAATTTAGGTCTTCCTGCAACAGCAAGCTCTATATAGGTTGATTACTTCACCTGCTGCACTCAGCAGAAGGGCCTAAATCTGTTTTCAGAGATGCACACACAAGTGTCTTATTTTAGGTAGCAATATATGCATACACTAACAGCACAATCATATTTAATTTTCTGATAACATGACTGTCGTGCTACTTTGGAATCAGTATCTAAGTCAACTCTGTAAAATGGTACCTCATTGAGCACATGAAAATCCCCAATCACATTTTTGACAAGAACATTTCCTCTTTTTGTAGAAAAATTTACTCCAACTGTAGTAGAATTGTAGTTCCACAGGAATCCAGATTTTTTATATGACATGCATTACCTTTCTACTACAGAGCACTACTTAAACACATTAATTCTTTTTGCTGTAGCATTAGCTGATGTAAATGTAGACTTATGTCTTCTCTAAAATCTATTACCACCAACTGATATCAAGGGAGATTTTCTTAATATCCACTGACAATGTCTTCAGCATTCTCTAGAAACACTTCTCATAGAAATTCAGCCTCAGAACAAGAAGCCAAGCAGTTTCCAACCCATTACACAAAAATTGACGTTTGGGATATAATTTGTGACTTAACAAGTAGAATGCATTTTGTGATTTCTCATTAACCAAAGCTTCAAAATCACCATCAATAATTCAAAAGTCCAGGCTATATATAAAAGATGTCCATAGTGGTAGCTTGTGTAAGACCCCATTTTCTACTTGCATCAGATGAAACAGAAATCTTAGCATGTTAAGCTTCCTTTGTTATTTCATTGTTGTGACACCTTCAATGACTTCCAACAAGAGCAAGTTGTATGCAGCCCTGCCTTGGAGAAAGCACAGCTCTTGTGCTCAGTGGGAGCCGTGCCCAATCGTGCAAAAGTTGAATTCAGCTCCTGTACATCCTCTCCCTTGTCTTCTCTGAAAAGATTATTTTCCAGGATTACTCAGGCAACAAAGTAGCACCATATAAACATCTGTTTTCTTATGATTAGAGACACTTGCATAATGAAGACCAAGATCTCTTTGCAAGCATTCCCGGTAACTTAACAAAACAAGCAGAACTTAGTAAGCAAAGTGAACAGTTTGCTGGCAGAATATATACCCAGTTTCCATTAGCAGGATAGAAAAATGAAGCACAACAAAATTAATGCAAATACCACTGTTAATAGAGGATATACTGAGATTAGAAGGCATGTCATGTCAAATAGAGGCTGTACTCTAATTTTATACAGAAGGTCAATTTAATATATGTTGTAAAATAAAAATTTTAAAGCAGCTTAAAGCTTTTATTAAAACAGATCATGAAATGCTCCCTATCTTTCAGTCGATAATCTCTTGCACATATGAATATAAGGCATAACAGCATGAGCATCCTAACTATAGATTTACAGAAACAAGGCTCCATAAATTTCATGAAGTGCAGACTAATATTACAGTGCAATAAAATACCAATAACTGAGACAAAGTTATTTCTCCTGACAACTGTTTAATTAAAAAAAAAAAAAAAGCAAGGAAGCTATTATTTTCATAATACATCGTATTTGGGATGTTCATACAGTTCTTCTGTATTAAGAGATACGAAGTTCAATTGTTACTTTTATTTATTCTGCAGTAAGACAACGCAAATTCGTTGCATCTTAAAATTCTCTCCTAAAAACAACATTCCCAGGACCAAAAGAATCAGTACCTGTGCATTTAATTGTTGTTCCTAATTAAACTTCACAGAATTTACAAGCCATTTACTGCTTCAGAAGTGGCTAAGCTTGTCATAAATGACAAAACAAAGAAACTCTTCCACTTTACTAATTGAGAACTTAATTCAATTATATATTTACCCCAGATTTTATTTCCTTCCTAAGATTATATATGATGAAGTCTACACGAGATAAACGGAGGGCCTGAACGATGAGCAGTTTTTCACGGCTTAAAGGAAGCATGAGATTTATGCCAGAAATATAAGCTCTGACTACTGGAACGAAACTGGCAGTGGAACTTCATGTACGTACTAGGGCGCTCATTGCTCGCTGCATTTCTGAATGAGGCACACGTTTTGCCAGCAAAGCAGAGAGAGGATTTATCAGCACCGCTAACAGCCGAAATGCCTGCTGCTGTCGCAGCTGAAATTTCCCTTTCTAAAAACACTGCTGCCACGAGCACATGTAAGCAGCGACGCCTCCCCACCAGTATTTAAAAACAAATAAATAAATAAAATAAGAAGAAGGAATATAAAGAGTCCCGATTTTCCCTCGCTGTCGTCGCCCCCGGCCAGGTCCTCGCGATCCGGAGCCGAAGCGCGGCTGGTCCGCGGGGCGCGCAGCGCGGGGCTCNCGGGCAGCGCCGCCACACCGCGTCCCGCTCCCCCCGCCCCCGGCAGTGAGCATGCCTGGGAGCGCGCTGCGCATGCGCAACGCCGCGCGGGCGCGCGGGCGGGCAGCCGCCCTCACCTGCCTCCCTCCTGGCGCGAGGTGAGGCGGGGGGCGAGCCCGGCCGGCGGGATGCGGCGGGATGCGGAGGGATGTGGCGGCATGCGGCGGCATGCGGCGGCATGCGGCGACGTCTGACATCGGGAGATGGGGTCGTGCAAGAGCCGCCGGGAGCCGCAAGCCGCAATAGGAGAGGCAAAAGGCGAGATCTCCAGTTCCAGCGGCATATTCGGGGAGGAGGCGAGAATGGGGCCCGGGGGGGGGCGGGGGTGCTTTCTCTCTCAGCTCCCAGCAGGAGCAGCAGTCGGGGCTCCTGCTGCAGCGGAGCGGTGGAGATTGCATCTCCCCGATTTGCAGCGCCGATGAGGGGATCTCAGGAGTTTGGGCAGGTCTGGGAGGACTTCGGCGATGTGTGGGTTTATGCTTGAGGTTCAGGCAATCCTCTTCAGTGTGTTGTGAAACACGTGTTGTAAAATAAGCAGTTTGCAAAAACTGCATGATGAAAATCACGGCTGATACAGAAATAAAGAAATAACCACTGAACTCCAGACCAGGCTGATGCAACACCTACTCAGGAGACACTTCGTGAATTTGATGACATGGGTATCAGAGACAAATGCAAAGACGCCAAACGTGAAGCAGCCCTATAACAAGGTAATTTTCTAAAGTTGAGTTTAATTGATCAAAAGATTTGCCAGTGGCAGATGTGTCACCCAGCAACTGATCCATCTACAGGAGCCTATTGCTGGATATTGCAAGCAGTGTACGTGCATTGTCAGGTCTGCAGCTGAAGTGATGGGCCCTAAGTAAAAAATAGCAAAGGAGATCAACAGAGCTTGCTTGCCTCTAACTGGCTTTAAATGAGCCTTTGTGCAGAATTTTTCTTCATACAGAGATGGGAAGGACTGCACAGGCCCTGATATCTAGATGCAACTGCATGTGTGACTGTACATATGCAAACGAGCTTCCTCTGCCAGCCCCCACACGGCTGTTACCACCCGTATAGGCAGTCAGGTCGTTCGCTTGATAGCAATATAAGTGAAAAAAGGCTTGGGTTGGAAGACAGCACTCAGTCTTGAGCTCTGCCGGAAACGGGGAATTGATATGATCAAGGGGATTTTTGAACAAGGAATGGTATTTTAGCCCTGTCATTTCAGTCATATCTTTTGTATTGTGCCTCAGATGCCCTGCTAAGCCACGAGGTTTCTGCTGCTTCCTCCACTGTGATGATAATTTGCTGTGGGTATATAAAAATTACAGCACATCCTGTTCCAGTTTTATCCTACTAGTCCTGACTAGTAGAAGTGAAAGCTCAAAGATGCGAAAGAAATAAGTCTTACCTGTATGGGGCGCTCCACTTGTGCCCCTACAACTTCAGTTCCTACATGCCCAGGCCTCAGAGGTACACATATAGCAAAAACAAGTAGAGGGCTATATTTACCTTCCTCAGTGAGTTGTACAATACCAATTACAATTTAGCCAACTCCTAGGGAGAGATTAAAGAAAAATTTACTTTCAGTTCTCTGATGTTTTGTAATTTTTTGTCCACAAGTCCTCACCCTTGTGTGTTCTAGGTAAGGATTTAGGGTCAAATATGTCAACAGGATAACTTCACTGAAGCTAATGGTATTGATTTGTCCCCATGTGGTTACAGATGAGGCAGCTGTGGTTTCATATGATTGAGTGCTGTAGCAGTATCTACTCACCTCACTTGAAGAGCCCTAAGGCACAAAGACCAGATGACTCACCACTACCCTGTTAAGTAAATTATTTTCCACTGGGGAAATGTCTTGAGATACTGTTCTGAGCTCACATCCAAGAAAACATTTAAGCCTCCAATTCATGTATAAACTGAATTCAATGGGAAGCTAAGACTAGACTAAATAATTTGCTGAATTTTTTATCAATACATCCTTTTTAAAAGACAGTCTCATCAATGCAAAATGGAAGCATTACTGTGGAGTGGGAAGTTGTTATACAGAAAGTAAGCTAAAACATGTTGCATGAGTTTGAATTCTCTAGCTTCACTGATTTTTTAATTTATTTTATTTCCACATATAGAACACTATATTAACAGAGTGGAGACCATTAGTGTGTGACTTAGTTCAAGAGAGTATATTAAGTGTTCATCTGAATGCTGAATATTACCAATAATTCTAAGTGAGGTAAATGGAATGGGATATTGCTAATTCTTTCCAATATTTTTTCCATAGTACCTTCATCTCTTCTGATATGACATATTGAACGTGCTGCTGAGAAGTCACTCTTGATGTTGGTTACAATTAAAAGAGACTGGTCTAAGTGTTAGAGTTCTTGCTGTTTTCCTCCTACCACGTTGACTAGACCATCTTCCTTGTCTGGGAATCATTTTTCACTAGACTTTCATTGACATATTGCTTTAAGAGGAAGCTAAAACAATGAAAGCCAAATTCAAAACCTATCTTTAGTTT
Source organism: Platysteira castanea (assembly GCA_013397175.1). Classification (NCBI taxonomy): domain Eukaryota; kingdom Metazoa; phylum Chordata; class Aves; order Passeriformes; genus Platysteira; species Platysteira castanea. The sequence continues at coordinate 322,539 of VYXC01001152.1, read as the reverse complement.
AAGAAGCAGCAATATGTAGATTATCAAGCACGGAATATATCTGAAGGAGAGAGAATCACACATTTGTCTGACATGAATAATAAGGATCCTCATATCTCTTGCCCCTTGACAAGCTTCAGCAAAAAAACTGAAGCAGATTTTTTTTTTAATAAATGAAAACAGGTTGGAGGAGGAGGGGTGAAGAGGAGGTTATATGCATAGATCAAAGGGTTCTTTGGAGACATAAATGCAAATCAGAAAAATAACTACTTTTTGGTGAATGTGTGTGTGAAAATACAGCAATCTCAGCAGAGGAAAGATCATGGCATGTACAATCAGGTCTCACACTATATGATGTTGCCAGGATGGAAAGAGGGCTTCTTTTTACACAGTGCAGGAGGGGAACTGCTACAGGTAATGTGTCAGGGAATAGCGTGTGTCCTGGGAGATTGCCAGTGGGCAAAGTCATAATTGCACCAAAGCAAATGTATCGTATTCCCTAATGAGTATTGTCAATATAGGATTACAGCCTTCTAAAGTGGTCTGAGACTCTCCAGTGTATTTCTGGCATACTCTCTAATATAGACATGAAAAACTGACACTGACTCATCTGAGAGTACAAAAACTTTGATAGCAAGGGGTGGGGGGGAAGAGAGAGGATGCAAGGGTGTTTTAGTCTCTGAGCTACTAATTTGTGACTATGTGTGTAGATCTGAAACTTCAAGACCATTATTCAGAATTTTGCAAGACCACATTATAATTTTTATATAACTTTTTCTAATATATTTCTAAAGACGTTGACTATAGCTCAAATGGAAACAATTCACTCCTGTTTGATGGGGCTGTTGGAAAAGAATGAAATGGATTCAGGCGTACCTGACCAAAAGCTGCCTGTTAAAGACACGAGGCAGGTAGCTGTTAATCTGCAGCGTGAGCAGCTATGTACTAAATAAGACCTGTAAGGGGCTGTTGTAGTCCTAACCAGTACTGAGCATCTAACCAATACATGAGTACTTGCAAATGGATTTAGCTATGCCTCTCTGTCCAGGTCCATTCAAAGCAAGTATGTAGAACAGCAGGTGGCAGCTCTTACTTCATACAGGCCAGGTACCATGTCATCATTTCCTCAGATTTCAAGTTCTTCTCTCTTTTATGCTATTCATACCATAGGGTAATAAAGTTACCATCCTCCAATATTCTACAAGGGGCATCAAGATTTATAAAGTCAGGTGCTTTAAAGTACAATACAGCCAGAAAAAGATATAAAAAGAAGTTTCTGATTATCCTTAAAAGACCTTCAGTGAAGGCTAGGAATATCTCTCTTGAAATGTACTTATTTGTATAGTCAGTTATTTTATGTGAAAGTAATTTGATATGATATGCCTTTCTCATGAAATACTGGTAGAATACCCACAAATATGCCTGTGTGTACACGAAAATGTATTTCAATATAGAAGGCAAGTTACCCTTGGTTACTAATAACTACATACTACCTCTCTAAATGATGCAGTAACTAAAGTAAATTGCTCAGTACTATTTATATGCTAAATATAAACTTCTCAACACAGAAGTAACTATATTTGTGTAAAGATAAGTGAATCAAACCTTTGGCAACTCTGATCTAACCCATAGATGTCAGCTTTAGGTTAAAGTCAGGTGCAGATAAGATGAGGGAATCTGGGCATTTGACTATTTGCAATATTAGTTTCAGATGGTTTACTATGATGTTGTCTTTCAAGAAGAGTAGCATTCCTTGAAATGGGAAATAAAAGAAAAATCAGTCAAAATCTTATTAACTGAATATGAAATTTTGTGCAAAGTTGTCTTTCTTCTAGCTCAAGACCAAACTGCTAGTCATCTCTCTCAGACTGATTTAACATTCAGTTAAATCAAAAAGTTTTTACTCATTTTTTTATTTCCCTGATTTGGTTGCCATTGGCTTTTTAAGCCATGTTTCTAGAATATATTTGCAACAGGAGAAGAGGTTTCAGTGCATCAGAAACTGCAGCACCTTCAACTGGATGACAAGAACATGTACAGGAGACTGTCATCTGTCAGTATCTAATTGACATTCACGGAACATTAAGGGATAAGAGTGATAGCAGTTGTCCTCGGCAAATAACAAGTAAACATCTTGTATAATTAATATTCAGCCTAACACTGTTCAGAGATTCAGTGGGTAGAAGAATTTTTTCATTAATTATTTTTCTTTAGAGTATCATTTGATTAATTTTTTATTAGACACATGACACACAATAATTGTAGAGATTAACGTAATTGCTCTAGCTGGAAAGTTTAGATAATTGGTAGGACTCTCTTATCTCTTCATGTCCAGTGAAGTTATACATGCCTTTGCTAAGGGAGAAAGTACATGATAACCCCAAGACATCTTAGGTTGGGCCTGATTAAATCTGTGGATAAATTCTATCTATCTCTAGGTATTTTTTTTTTTAAGGTTGATAGTTGTTTTAAAGTATCAGATCTTCACCTTACTTACACAATTAGTTACACACAGACAACCCCCTGAAGTTCATGAGTGCCCTAAAAACGGTCTTTCTCAGTGACCAGTCAAAATCATGGAATGAAATTCCACATAGATTAAGAGCCATGGCAAAAGCTAATTTACTTTCATTCCAAGTCTAACGCATATTTCTTCAACCAGCCCTTATCCAGGATAAGCCCACAGAATAAGGCATATGATATTTGTTCTAAAATCTCTTTCAAACAATTTCCCTCTGGGACAGAAGATGGGGAAATGAATAATATCAGGAAGATGCTAGCTATGTTGCTTGATATGATTCTGGAAGAAAGACCAGTCTCACATCAGTGAGTTGGTATAAACTGAACAGTATGGGTTTATGAACTTACAGCATACTTCTAAATCTTCGATGAAGTAGTGTATTTTCTTATTAAAAATACTGTTTCTTGGGTGGTGGTTTGTTGGTTTGTGGTTTTGGGAGGCATTTTTGGTTGGTTTTTTTGCTTGCTTTTTTTATAAGTACAACCCAGAAAAAACAAATAAATATCTCACTTCAATAATATATATAGAATATGTTTCATATAATGTTTAAATAATGTTTATGGTTNTAGAATTCTCAGCTTTCAGCCTGAGTTCCGAGACTGTCTGGCGGGGCTCCAAACCCCCCTGGACAGTCAGAGAGATACTCTGGGCTGCCACAATGGTTAAATGTACTTTTGAAGAGAATAATAAAGGAATCATCAAAGAGATAAAAATTTAGGGTGCACATTAAAAACATAAATTTTTATAGCAAAACATTATTCAAGTTTCAGTCTACAGGTTTGGAAGTATTTTTATGAATTATGAGGACTATATGGCAATTTCCTAGCAAGCCTAGATACCCAAGTACACATAGTTTTGTTGAGAGTTGAAAGTGTTATGATTCAGAAATAAACTACAATTTCTTCTTTAGGTAAGACAACACAAATAAAAATTTCAGAACATCTGCAGTTTCTAAGTCTCTAAGATTTCTTGTCATCCTCCACTACAAAGTGCTTTTCTTCTCTGGCTTCTCCTAAGCCCTATAATTTTTTAAAATTTTATATTAAATTTTCCATGTTTCTTTTAAAGAGTTTGCCTAATTTTATTGCAACAAAATTGACTCTACCTAGTAATGCCAAGTGGTACCCATTGAAATGATACTATCGCTAATATATCCAAGTTTCTGATGGAATTTAAGAACCATTCTGATGTCACCGTGTATCTATTGTTGTTCCTGTAAAATGTTGTCCCAAATATGACAAAGTTGTAAGAACTAAAAATTTTGGCTGTGTGTACCTGAGGGTTTCTGGAGGCAGTTGTTGCAATGGGGTTCCTGCAACCTTCCCAGAAGACAGATTTGGCCCGTAGGAAGAACCATAAGACGATAGTTTCATGGATGTTCTCAGATGTTTTGTTTTCCTGACCACATTGCAGCCAGCTCAGGCACAGACTGCAGCAGAATCATGGCAACACCAACCTCAGTACAAGATTTTTCAGGGCGGGGGCACATTTGAAATGGCCAATGAGAACCAGAACTGGGGTACATGTGACCAGGGAGCAGGGGGGAACCCTGTGCTCAGACCATGCTTTCGCTCCAGGGCCCCTCCCCCCAGGGGGGAAACCGCCACAGGCAATGACTGCTGTTTGTTTTGAGCTGGAAGCAAAATTGCCTCAAAATTTCATCTGCCCTGAGTATTGTTCTAGTTGCTGGCTGGAATGCTTGTGGGCCTTCCATCAGATCAAAAGTGTGTGATTTATTGCAAAGGTAGGAGGGCTTTCTTGTAACTTCTATTCTTAGCAGCAGGGAGTCGTAATGTGTCAGGACAGAATACAGGAAACTTCTACCTTCTTCTACCTATTCCTGTTTAAAAGGGAAGCTTAAAAGGAAATATTGAAACAGATATGAGTGAAAAGGAAAATATTAGTCACATGAGACAGCACAGGCATTAATACCCTGATTCAGCCTGACTGCAAAAGGATAAACTTAAGTACAGCAGTCAGTGGGGGAAAACATGAGACTAGACAAAAAGTGGTCAGGGAAACAGAAGGAGATGGCAATAGAAGAATGAGGATCTGTGGACAGTAAAGTAAACATCCTAGTTTGGAAGCAAATGCCAAATACTTTGTGGATTTGAAAAAACATGTTCCAATTTGCTGAGCAGCAAGTAATTTTATTCAAACAAAGAAGTAAACAAAACTCCCCTCTGCAATTTATAATCTGGAGAAATAAAAATGAGAGACCAACATTTAGTAATTGTTTCTCTTAATGCCACTTCAGGGACTCCAGTCCTACTCTCCTAGTCACATGGGCTCCCTCACCAACACCTAGGGGACAGAATGATTAAAGGCAAGGAAAATAATTGTGCTTATTAACCATGGCTTTTTAATTGATAAAAAGAGGAAAAGACAAATTAAAAACAGAGCACAAACAAAAGGAATGGCTATTTCATTTTAATTATTTTTATTTATAATTTTGTGCAAAATCTTTAACAAAGACTTCTTTATCACTCTGTGTGGTCTAACCATATGGGGAATATCTACTTCTTCCGAGCAGGAACAAGTATTTTCTTAACATAAGTAACAAAGATAGCTTATAGGTGGATCAACAATTCCAGCTAAGGATTGATCAGACTTATGTAATGTATCACAGACAACCTAACTGTAGACTTATAGATGATCAGTGGATAGAAGGACTACAAAGATGATCACAGGACTGGAGCACCTCTTCTATGAGGACAGGCTGAGAGACCTGAGATTGTTCAGCCTCAAGAAGAGAAGGCTCTAGGGAGACTTCAGAGCACCCTTTTAGTATCTAACAGGGGCTACAAGAGAGATGGAGAGGGACTTTTTTCTAGGGCAGGCAGTGGTGGGACGAAGGGGAATGGCTTCAGACTGAAAGAAAATAGTTTTAGGTTAGATATTATGTTAATATTATGTTTGCTGTCTGCATAATGAGGCACTGGAACAGGTTGCCCAGAGAAATTGTGGTGGCCCCATCCCTGGAGGCGTTCTAGGCCAGTTTGGATGAGGCTCTGAGCAACCTGGTCTAGTGCAAGGTGTCCCTGCCTATGACAGCAGGGTTGCAATGAGCTGATCTTTACAATCACTTCCAACCCAAACCATTCTATGTTATGAGTCTAATTTTTTGGCAATTTTTTGTCTTTCACAGGACAATGCAGTCTTGTCATAATATTACAGAAATATTCATGAAAAGAAAATCAGTGTTCCCAGGTGGTTTATTTGCAACATTTTTGCTTCACCATTCATTTTCATTTCTCTCTATTTCTTAATTTATATAAGCCAACAGACACACCATGAAAATCATGGTAAGCTTGAGAATGGGAGCAAATGCTGTCTTTGGCTACTTGTTTTACAATCTCATTTATGTTATAACTTCAAAAAAAGAAGCACATCAGGTCAGAAGTGTGGGCTTCTTACTGCCTATAGGCTGATTATCTTCATCTCTAATACACTCTTGTGCTAGTAATATATCACTACTCTTTCTTTTGTTTATGAAGAGAGTAATATTTGTTTGTTTGTTTCAACGCCTACAAAGTTTCTGATACTCAACTCTGTCATAAGGTTTATTTTCTTGAAAATAAAGTTCTTTCAGCCTTCTAAGACAGGCCTTGCTTTTTCTAGTGCCATTCAATGGTGATCTAACTCTTGCTCAGTTGTTTTTTTACTTACACTTGCTTTTACATTTTATTAGTAAGTAAACAAATTCCAAAATATAATTAGATTTCTACAAAGCACAAAGGTTTTTATACACTTTCCACCTGGCAGCATAAAAGGAAATAGTGCTAAAAATTGAAGAATGGTAAATTTTTGTCTCAATTCTTAAAAAAATATGTTTACCGGTTTACAGACAATTTTCTTTTTTTAACCCCTGAAATGGATGCCTAAGTAACAAAGGATGAGGAATTTGTTTACTTATCCGGAATATTTCTGAGTGAAAAGTAATTCTTCCAAAATTTAACCCATAAATACATATTTTTATGTTCTCCAGTCACCATTGGCATAATCACAGATAACTTTTCAATTTGAGAAGAAGACTCTGTCAGGGTCAGAAGGATTTAACATTACAATTTATCTAATAACCATAGTTGAACCAATATTGGTATTTTTTTCCTGCATGTTTTATCAGAAAATATCTGCTAAGTCACAGGCAAAATTCATTGTTCATCCTTCAGCAGCTGGTACCCTGAGAGCGAAAATAAACTATAATACTCCTAATGGCTCAGGTCATACAGGACTTAGTCCATGAAATGATTTCAACTTGTTGGCTATTGGGACTCTGTACAACTCCAAGTTATTTATAGAATGCAGTTTGAACAGAAAAATAATCTGATACAAAAGATTTTATTAGAAACATTATGTTTACATTTACACAGCCAAGCCAAATAGCTCACTGTTTAGAGTCTCTTGCTAAATCTTTCATTCTTTTAAAGCAGCTGAGAATGGCTAAATACAGTCTCCCTTTTCTAGCTCTGTGGTGGCTTGAGCGCAGGTCAAATGCCCGTGCACTCACTAAAATTATTTACTCATTTTCCTCTGTGAGATAAGGATTAGGAGAAAAGCAAAGCAGGCTCAAAACTTTAAAGAATATAAAGAAAGCTTTATTAATAGAACTAAAAGAAGAATAAGAGTCAGAATAAACCTTCAGAACACTCCTCCTCCCCCCACCTCTTCTTTCCTTTCCCTGGGATTTTGGCTTCTTCTTCTTTTCTTCTGGAACTTCGCAACAACACCAAAACATCATCCGGGAGGCCCAGAGGTGGGCCCTAGCCGACCCAGCTCTGAAGAGGAGTAGAGAGACCCCACCCACAGAAGGACTTTAAAATCTTCCCAGGTTTTTCTCCACAGTGAAAGAAGATCATCCAGATTCTCCTGAAAGCCGGTTTTGCCACCAAGAAGAGCAAAGTCAAGGGACCTTATTGAGAGATCCAGTTCCTGGGAGTGAAATGGCAAGACGGACGGCGTCAGATTCCCACCGAGGTCATCAACAAGATCACAGCAATGTCTCCACTGACCAACAAGGAGGAAACTCAAGCTTTCTTAGGTGCCATAGGCTTTTGGAGGATGCATATTCCTGAGTACAGCCAGATCGTGAGCCCTCTCTACCTGGTTGCCCACAAAAAGAACAATTTCCACTGGGGCCCTGAACAGCAGCAAGCCTTTGCCCAGATCAAGCAGGAAATCACTCATGTGGTAGCCCTTCGCCCAGTCAGGACGGGACCAGAGGTGAGGAATGTGCTCTATTCTGCAGCAGGGAGCCATGGTCTGTCCTGAAGCCTTTGGCAGAAAGTCCCTGGTGAGACTCGAGGCCGACCACTGGGATTCTGGAGTCGAAGCTACAGGGGGTCTGAAGCCAACTACACCCCAACAGAGAAGGAAATCTTGGCAGCCTATGAAGGAGCCCAAGTTGCCTCAGAGGTAATCGGCACTGAAGCACAACTCCTCCTGGCACCCCGACTACCAGCGCTGGGGTGGATGTTCAGAAGCAAAGGTTCTCTTCATCTGTCTCTGAGATCATCTTCATCTCTGGGAACAGAGGTCTTCTTCCCTAGGGGCAAGGGTCCTCATCACTCTCATCTCTCTCTGTTCAAGCTTCTCTTTAGATCACAGCTACTTCAACATGTGCTTGTTTCAGCACCAGTGGCTTTGTTTACGGTTGCGGTTTGAACACTCCATCCCCCCAGGCTTTTCTTTTATTACTGGGGCAGGGATATTCTGATGTATCATAGTCTATCACCAGAGCTTTACAAAAGAATTTCAGCTACTAGGTTTGACCATCTCCTCTTTCTCCTCTCTCTGGGCTTCGACTCTTCCTGCTTCACTGACTTTGGTGTCTCTATGTTGTTTTCTTCACTTGCCTTCACCTTTTCCTTTCCTCTGGCTTGGGAGAGGATTGATGTCTGTAGGTTTCATCTGTTCTGGGGAATTTTACAGCACTGAAAGAGTTAGTCTTACCCGGGCCTTCCATCAGGAATTTGCCTCTCACTGTTGGTCATGTGAGCTCTGCCGGGCGGTGGCCGGGCCGGTTGCGGTGTAGGATTTCATTTCGGCGGCCACACTGGGGGGGCTGCGCCAGGCCTCCGGTGGAACAGGAGCGGCTGAGATCTCAATGGCAGCACGCTGTGGGTCGATAGCTTCCCCCCCTTGCTTGGCTGCTGCGGGTGGAACTCCACAGCGGCAGAATCGCAGCTGAGCGCACCGCAACAGAGCAGGGCCCAGCCCGGCCCCGCCAGGCCGCACAGGCCCCCTAGTTACTTGTCTAGAAGCCGAAAGCAAGAGAGATTTTTCTGGGGTTTGTTCATTCTTAAATGTGATTTCACAGAGGCGTGTTCAGCTTTCTTAAGTGGCTTAACAGAGTTGTCAGTATTCAAAACTAGCCAGCTGATTGGTTCTGTCGGGTCCAGAGGAAGCTGTTAGCAGCTCCTCGCAGAGAATCACTTCTGTGGCTGGTGGATTTCTCCTTAACTAAAAACCAAACTATGCTAAACCATGACAAGCTCTGTCTTTTTCTGGATGTAGTCCTGGGTCAGACCTCTCATCTGACTTTGTAATCTGACAGGAAACTGCACTGAATTCCCAATTAGTGTTGAAGAGCCCTCTCTTGAACATTTAACATTAATGTTAAATATTTCCCATCCGTCACTTCATCTAAAATACGGTCTCTGAGAAATTTAGCTGCATGTCCTAGGAGCAGGGAAAGAAATAGCAAAGCACAGGCTTGTTAATGACATTTCTTAGCTGCTGAAGCTTTACTCTTAAAGCAGTCAGGTTTTCATAGACTTCACTGTAAGGTAAATTTTCTCCACACCTGGTCGCTGTCCTTCTGCAGTGCCTTTGTCAGATTGTGGTGGTGTAACTGGGAAAATCGATTTTGCTCCCTTTGTCGTCCAAACACTATTAACATGACTATGGCTGGCCCCCATAACCTAGCTGCCACACAGTCTTGACTCCTGTGTCATGTTTCCAGTGACATGCAACAACTCATTCCCTCATTACAGCAGACTCTTCATCAGATCTCTGCAGAAAAGCCCTTGTTCCAAGAGGAATCAGGCAAGACTTGAGAGCCAGTGTCTATGCTGGTGACAGTGTGGTTATGACAGCTGGCAGTACTCTTCTAAGAAGTCCTGTCGTGCCTATCCAATAAGATGCAGATTCCTTGAGATGTCCACATACTCTGCTTTTCCCTGATATAAAACAAGAGCTGTAACACATTGGGATAGCCTTCAGATTCTATTCTTGACATTTGAGATATTTGCACAAGTTTTCCTCAAATGTGTGCACACTTCCAGCATTTGCAGTGAGGGAAAAAAAAAAAAAAAAGAGAAGAAAAAAACCAGCACTGTAAATGCCAAGACACAGAAAATGATCAAAAATTCATGTTGCAGTGGGAACTTCATCCCTTCAAGTAGCAAGACATTGATGTAAAATAAACTCCTCCTCCAGCTTTAGGAACTACATACCACATAATGTAAAGATTTAATTACCTTTAGTTTTCCACTGGTCTAATCCTTATCATAATTTTTGAGTTTCTTTAAATGCTGGTAGATGAAAGTGGGATATGACAATCTAGGTGTAAAAGGATTGTGCCTTTTAAAAGTAGCATAGTCACAGAAAACCTGTCTCTTAGATTGCTTTAAGAAACACTGCTGAATCTGACCCAGTATCCTTCATAATACTAATAAAATGTATTTAATTTATATAATAAAGTCGATGTTTACAGCCTGGAGAGATAGGATTGGATATAGTGGTCATTTATCACACAGGTGAAAGATGACCTCTGTCAATGTTAATGAAGTGCTGAAAACTTCCAGTTTGGTGTGTGCGTACTTCAAAAATGGTTTGTAAACCCCAAGATCATAGTGTGATTCACTGCAATCTTTGAGATTTTTTCCTTCATAGTGACATTTCCAGTTCTATTTGACTCCCTTTCCTCTATCCACAGGTCCTTGGAGTATCATCCCTCTCATCACTTATTCACAGTGCTGCAATGTAAAATGAATGGAATTCTTAGTTCCAAAAGCTCGAACATCTTTTCTCCTTCATGGATGTGTCCACACACTATCATAGTCCTGGGCTGAACCCCAGAATAGGAGTGCAGGCTTTACCTCATAGATGAATTCAGATTAGTGTCTGGGGAAGTCTATCTGGCTGCAAGTGGAAGTGAGTATGGCTACTTGCCCTGGGATCTCCAGGATGAGAAGGCAGCTGTGAACTCTTCTGGGAGCTTCCCAGGAGTCCAGAAACAGAAAATCTATGAGGAAAGTGCTGAACTAATGAACCACTTAGACTTTGTGGTTTCCTGGCTGATGCAGCTCCTGATCACTGATTGACAGCTTGATGCTTGTCACCTAGTCAACTCTGCTACTGCTGTAATTCCTCTGCTGCAACAAATCTGTCCCAGGCCACATACCTACACGTTCCTTGTTATGCTTAAGTCCCCTCTTTGAAGTCACGCCACTCCCTCACCCCACTCTCTCACCATACTGTCTCACAGCTACTTTGCCGTTTATGTTCATTAGACCTTTCCAGAGATGAGCAGCACATGCAGTTCAGATTCAAGGAACTGTGAAGTTCAGATAGTAGAAAAAGAAGCTAAATCCAAGTAGAAGGCTCAGTCTTAAAGACCCCGGGGAATGCTCAGTTTCGGTCAGGATGCTCACTAGATGTCACTGTTCTCCAGAAATAAACGTGAGCACTTTTTGCTGGCTGAAATATACTGGATCTTTAACCAAGTGCAGCAACTCATAATTTCAGAAACTGAGCTCATCTAAAAAACTTCCATGGTTCAGCAAAAGGTTCTCCAAACTCCTTGCTTCACTTGCACTGTCTGATTTTCCACTCACTAATCTCAGCGTAAACCAAGAACAACTTCTCTTAAATTTGAATAGTGGTCCTGGTTCCTGGCAATAGAGGAATCCTTACATTTTTCAGTCTTTTACCTAACCATACTTTATAATATATGACTTTAGAAATGGAGTGATCTAAAAATGAAAAATGCAGCCTTTTACTGTGTGCCTGCATGTGTTCTTAACATTTTTTCACTCTGCAGATAAAGAAAATATTTTTGATGACACTTTTGTCCAAGTACTTAATTCTGGGCACCAAATTTCCTACGTCTAAATTACAAGTTAGTTTTCTTAGGCTTCTTGTATGATGACTAGAGAGTAACTGTGTCTCCTACAGTGGTTCAGAAAGGAAGCACAACTCACATGCTTCTGGAAAGAGCTTCTCTTTTTCCAATAAGTACATCAGCAGCTCAGAGGAAGATGGTTTTCTTTACCTGAGCACATAAAGTTACATGATTAAAATTTGCCAGTGTGAGTGCTCCCAGACAAACTGGACTGTGCTCTATCCATGTATTTTAAATTAGAAATTATGCCACTAGTAAGAAAACAGGCAGAAAGAAGAGATAGAGTAGTAACTGGAGGGACAGTCATCTGTGAATAGGATAACTGAGGTAAATCAGGCTGTGTTAAACTAGGCCCTTTAGAAAATGTTTGAGAACATTGCTTGTTTGCCAAGCAGGCTACAGCATGGAGTCACTAATAATTACCAGATTTGGCACTCCTTTCTTCACATTTGCTAAATCAATAAACATTGCAGAAAAAAGCCCAACCCACCAGTCACCCAAGTTTGTCCAGAACATCATTACTGCATAACAGCATGTTTCAACGTGGGGGGTCAGGCCGCTGACTTGAAGCAGCTTAGGTGCTCCAACTCGCCTCATGCATAGCCTACTGCTCTCTAGTGACTCCTTTGTTTTTTATATAGAGAAACTAGGCTGTGAATCATCCTCAAGAGTGCAGTTCAACAGCATTTTAAGCTGATCTAAATCAGTGGTGTGGCAAATCCCACCTCCACCTCCAGCTGTACATTCCTGCTCTTTCTCCCTTGTGTTTGGTAGGTGGTGAATTGGCTCTGTCAAAAAATCAATCCAGAAGAAAAAATCAAAGTAGTTTTCTATCTTGGATAAGCTCCCTGAAGAGATGTGATGTTTGACCACAGTGTTAGTGAAGGGGTGACCTGGTAATGTGACATCAGAATGAGAGAAGGCAAGACCCAAGTCACCATGATTTGGGTTTGCTCATGCTGCTGGAGACCCTTTCCCTTAAGGAGATGCCTGAATCAGCCTGTGCCAAGCATCACAGAATCATAGAATGGTTCAGGTTGAAAGGGGCCTTAAAGATATCTAGTTTCAGCCCCCTGACCATGGGCAGGGACACCTTGCATTTGACTAGGTTGCTCAAAGCCTCATCCAACCTGGCCTTGCAGTCCTCTCCTTGCAGTCATTGTCCCAGATTTCAGGAGATCCCATTGACCTCCTGAAAAGTAAAGCTTCTGAGGCAGATTCTGGCTCCTGGCTCTAAAGAGATAGCAAGTCTTTCTTCAGCACAGCACGGAAAGGGTTTCTGTCAATGAAGAGAGGGTGGGAGGGGTGTAGGGGACACTCACATTCCCTTGTGAGCAAAACATTAAAGCACAGCTAAGCTATATGACAGGGCAGACTAGAAGAGAAGTGATGCATATTTCTGAGTTGGTACAGCATTCTCAGGAGCATCTTAGCACCCACTTTGGTTACAAATTGGGAAGATCACAAACGGCTTGGAGTTAGTTTTTTTTTAGCCCCAGTGTTAACCTAAGTACAGCTTGCACAGATCAAGGGAGCTTTCTCTACATATTTTAAATTATGCAAAGCAATTAGCCTTCATTAACAGCTTGTCTAATTCAATTTCAAAAGATCAAACTCTTTCTCTGTTAGATCGTTGAAGTAAAAACCAAAAAAACCCCAAACAAGCAAGGAAACAACCCCCCCAAAACCAATAAAAAACCCCACAAAAAATCCCCAAATCCCTGCAGCTTCAAGCTTGTATGTAACTGCCAAGTGTATGCATCAACTAAACTCTGGAGTCATTACTATTTACTTCAGCTTGTCATCTGCTCTCATCTTATCCAGAAACTTCACATCACTCTTGACACCATATCAGAAAATTTCATGGATGGTCTTTTGCACAAAGTGCCAAGTACTATGGGAGATTGATTCTTTATTTTCCTAGGAGCAACTAGAAGAAAGAGAGAAATCAAAGCCTTTCAACTATCCCAAGCAGCACCAAGAGTCATACATGAATTGAAATTCCTGTCATGTGGAATTTCTCAAAGAAATTCAGAGATTTCATCGAAATTCCTTAGGATGAAGCTAATACAGCCATCTTTAAATAAACTGGTAGTCAGATTTGGATTGATGGGTGCCTTCACCAACCACCTCTAGGTTTTGTCTGTGGGATGCTTGTTTCTAAGATCACATATTCGCAGTAGCATTAATTGATAGGCTACAAGCAAACAATTCTTATCGATGTCTGGGAGCCTATGCTACTTAAAGGTATTCAGTCTAGGACTGTGTGTCTCCTTGGTTACCCTTCATTGCTGAGAAATAAATGCTAAATTCAGAGATTTTGAAGGCCTGCAAGCATTTGCCAGAGACTCATAAAACTCTGTGGTCTGTGATGAAGGTATTTATCCTTGCCTACATTTAAGAAGGCTAAAAATCAAATAAATGCTAGGGGTTTTTTTCCAAGTAATCAATTTCTGGTTTCCCAGATATGATATCACTGTATTTATATAAAACTATATCTAATGAAACAGAAGGCACTCAATAAATAGGCATAAGGAGGAGTGAAAGGCAATATAGTTTCTGACTGTGGTTCACATTTAAGGGAAATGGACCGTCTTGCTTTATTACCCTACTCTTATTGTTCTTAGAGAGCTTGAAACTTTTTCATATTCAAGGGACTGGAGAGTGCAGGAAATCCGTAGAAATGTAAATCTGGGTCAAGATTTACCAGAGTTCATAGAACTGGAGCAGACAATCAGAAGAAAAGGAAGTAAGACAGAAAGCAAGGTGGTCTTGGAATGCTAGTCAGGATGTGAGGGTCATGATCTAAATCCCTTTGGTTTTCATCCCTATCAGGGATTTGATCCAAATTCTGCCATTTTTCCAGACAGTGCCCTGGCCAAGGATATCTTTCCTCTCTTTTCCTGAAATAGGTTCTTTCTGTAGAAATACTGCATTTTTCATGAATGCACCTCTCCAGGCCTCTAATTTGCAAACAGAGTATTTGATGGGGTTTTTTTAATTCTTTTCAGTCCAACATAATAAAATACATAAATGGTGTGAGTATTGCAATTATGTTCCTTATCAGAGTTTCCTGTCTGTTCTTAGGCTGCCTGTAGTCAGCCCTTTGTATACCTTGCTGTTTCAAAACCTTTTTTTAAGAAAAGCTGAGGAGTTTGATGCTGTGTGAATAAGTAGCTGTTTAGCAGCCAAAGAGTTCCTGCTTGTTTTCAACTTGTCCTCGAAGGTGTGTTTCAGAAAGTCGAGAGGTTGTTACTGGCAGAACCTTGACCAAAATATTGCTTCAGACATCTCATAAAAAACATTTTAGAAAAAAACCCAAAAGCACTGAATTTGTGAGAACTGTAGATACAGGGCCTTTAAGACTTCATGGTCTTCTTCTATTCTGATGTCATGCGTAAGAGGTGTTTTTTCCTACAGTAGTTCGTGGGAAACAGTCTAGCTATGGAGCTTGACCCATGAAGCACAAAGAAGAAAGAAGTTACCAACTCTTCTGGAGGAGGTCATATCAGCATGGGGGCAGGAAAATAATTTTTTGGCCAACCAGCTAAGCCAAATGACAGATAAGGAGCTTGGTCACCCTAACTTTCCTCTGCTGTGAATGCATATAAACAGGTTCTGCTAAACGACCCTTCTGGCCATAGCTGTACTACGCTAACTGTCAAAGGAGCTTCTTATTCTCCTGCTCTGACTATAGAGAGAGCTTAAATGACCATCTTCCTCACTTGGGTTCTCTGTCAGATGAAAATCTACACCACATTAGCTGCCCCTCAGTACTTGTAAAACAGCAAGTTCAAAGGGAGTATTTTCTTCTCTGTAAGTATTGAAGCAAAGTGAGATTTAATAACTCATCCAGGGTCACCCAAGGAGTCTGTGACTGAGCCAGAAATTTAGGCAATACAACGCCTATTTCAGCACTTTAAATATAAAGCAAGCTTACCTTTCCCTGTAAAGCTTTCATGATTTGTTCTATTTTTGTATCACTTAAGTGAAAGATTTCAAAATATCATTTCATTTATTGGAACTTCTTTGAAAAGAGTAAGTTTGACAGACTAGATTAGGTTCTAAGTATCAGTTTTGGTGTTTCTTATGCATTTACCATCTTAAAATTGTGGTGCTCCTTTACAATAGAACAAAGATTTCCTTTGCTCCCAGTAAATCAATGCAGATGATTGCTGAGTATGTTCCACTGGTATTTCCATTTTATTATGAAAATATTCACCCTTTGGTCTTGTGGGAGGAGAAGGTTGTGACTGAAAGATGATTTGCTTGGCAAACCAGCAGACTCTCCATATTGAAATTTTTCCTTCTTCAAGCCCAGATGCTTTTGAGACTTTACAGTGCTGTCTCACAAATATGAAAAGGCATATTCTCTCCCTACAGGCTCCTTGTGGTCCTCATCCATTGATCTAAGTACCCCTGTTCTTCACTCCAGACTGAAGGCTTCCTTTGACAGTGATTGATGGCCACCCTCTCACAGGAAGAATGACTAACTCCAACCTGTGAGTATTGGAGGCGCTACGGAATATATCTGCTGTACTATTTATTTTGGGAGGCGGACATGTGCCCACATTTTTATTCTTGGAATAAACATTCTGACATTTTCTGGCAGGTGTGAATGCTGTAACATACCAGCAGACAGAAAAAAACCTAAAATGGCAGCTTCTAACCTCTCTGATGGAAACAAACTGACTGTTACTAATGTGAAAATTGTAAACCCTCACCAGATTTCATATGAATCGTATCGCTTGGAAAGCCAAATTTTGATCTTAAGGGTCCCCTGGCAGCCCAAAAGAGATGAATATTTTTTTCAATGGTGCCTACTTGCTCTTCAAAACCAAATCCAAACCATAAGAGAACTGTATAATGAATTATGTAAATTTCAAACCTCAACCTGATTGTGGCCAACTCGTTTTGCCAATAGTCTGAAAAGATTATCCCTAATGTGTAAGTGACAGCATGCAGAACCCTTCTCAAATCTCTTTCAGCTGTTGTCCCATCAGAAGTGCAATGCTGTAGCTGGCCTGATACAAAGGGATAATATCACTTTCTATTCAGTTTAAGATCAGCAAAAATTAGTCTTAATTTTACATTGCTTTATTACAACACTTGCCTAGAAATTTACATAAGAACTTTTCAAACAAATATTTAAGAAAACCTGTTGCAATAATAGTTCCTTCCACATTATTTAATAAGAGATGTCTTGACTGTGCTGTCTTAGAAGCTAAGAATATATATACATAAAACATTAAAAATCAGAGATGGGACATATCCTTTTTACCCTGGATCCCACATATGCATAATTCTAGTCTATAAATACTAACTATTTTGATTTTCATTGGTCCATTGAGAGATAATCTCAAATTTTGTATTAAATTAAATATTGGTATAACACTAATCTTCTGGTGTCAACCAGGACAACACAGAAGAAATAGGAAAATACAGGACTCAAAATGGGAAATTTATATTAAATTACAGTATATAGGGCAGAATAAAAAGAGTTCTGGATATATTGCAAGAAAGTCTTAGATAAATTAAAATTCTCCCCTAATAATATGCACTGTATTAACAGCTATATCTACTACGCTACTACTCAAAGAACATTTTGGTTGTGAAAAATTGCAGCTTAAAAATTAATCTATCCCATATGAGTCCAGCAATATAAGTCAATAGTTTCCCATTTCGGACAAGTACACACAGAACTATTTGTCCAATAAAATGTCCATTAAATCATTTCACTTTAACACTACCACAAGAACAGAGTATCCTGAGAAGCCAAGATTGAGGTGTCTAACTGAAGGCATAAAGGAGTCTGTCACTAACCTATTTCAGTGCCTCAGAAGTCACTTCACTGCTCTGTGCCTCAGTTCCCCATTTCTGTAACCATCATGCCTTTTCACTGTGATATTCTTCAAGACCTAAGTTATAGTTTTTATCACAACAAATATTTGAGGTTTAGTTTGGGGACTGGTGAAGTCCTGTTTATAAAGCATTTCTGGAACAATACCATTTCCAGAATGTGTTGCTATTCATATGTGACTGAATAATAAATAATTAAATGTGAATAACTATGGCTAAGAACAAATGGGCTCATCTCTGCACAGATGCCGTGTTCATAAGCGAATTGTTCATATGCACAAATGTCTGAGAGCACAACTGAGCTGAAAAATATTTAGCATTTGAATGAATGTAGGACTGCCAAACCACAGTGTCAGACCACCAACATTCATGGCATTGGTATAAAATCCAAATATTAAGAAATACTACATTTTTTGTTTCTTTTTATTGGTCTTCTGGTTTTTGAGCCTGACATGATCATTTTTTTCCATCTTTCCTCAACAACTAGAGCTATTCATAAATGGAATTTCTATCCTCAACACAAAAAACCATTACATTATTAAAAAGTGTTTTGGAATATAATATCTAAAAAAAGAAAAGTAGGTATGAGGACACAGGCATATTTCGTTCTGATAATGTTTAAGTACTTAAATAATTTGAAGTCCAGATGAACTCTTTCAGTTTTATTAATATGGGAAAGTGGAGAAGAAGAAATAATCATTAGTCCTTTATGATGATGATGATCATGATGATCATGATGATGATGATTATGTATTTTCCAGGAGCAAACCATCCTGGTAAATATTTTCCTATCTGTGTGCATGAGATTTGGAGGTTGATTTTTAAAAGTAAAACTGGCATTTTCACTCTTATGATAACAGTCTGTGTAAATCAGAAGAATTTTCCATACCAATGAGATCTGTAGTACTGCTGATCCTTCATATGTTCCATTACTGCACTTTAATATTGCTCCGTGAGAACAGTTGCCATGGGGTCAGATGTAGATATGCAATGGAGAAGAGCAATACAATGTTTTCTTTCCTTTCCAATCGCCATCATTTACACTAGTGATGGCACTGTCTCCCACATCATAGTGATATGTCTACAGGCTGTGCAGCACCTGTCATTTAGGTCTGTGCTGCTTCTTGCTGAGAGAATTATGCAGCCAGATTTAGGAGATCACAGCAGTTTTCTGTCAGGTCACTGGCTCGACTGCATGATACTGGGCAATTTTCTGCACTGCCTCTACAACAGTCAGCCACCTTAGTAAGTTATCCTTTAGTTCTCATCACTACTGGGATGAATTCTTTCAGAACAGCAGCAAGTGTATGAAATTATCATCTCATCAACACTGTCAATCAGTGCTGCCTATGGAGCCAATGGAGAGAAACACCTACATCTAATTAGAAAGACTGAATTACAGGAATTATAGGGGCCTAGATTGTTTTGCCTTGCTGTGTTACCTCCCTCATCTCCCACTCCCCAGTTGCATAGGCATCCAAATGTGATGCCCTGGAGAGTAGAAAGTTTGAGTTACTCTTTGCTCTGTTTAATGCAAAACCCATGTTATTGTAAGGTAAGGTGTGTGTGGTAAGTCAGGAGTGTGGGGCATCTGCATACATCCTGCTAAGCCTTCATTCTCTCAAAAAAAAAGTGCAAATAATACTCCTATCCTTTCTTAAGAGTAAATGTGCATGAGTACACTTGCTCTGTCTATATTCTGCATGTGCTGGAGTGGTACCCTGTTCTTAGAGATTATTGTCAAAGGAAGACACCCAGTCTGAAAAACAGAAGGATGTGTGGCTAACACTGAAGACAGAGCTCAAGCAGTTTTCCCCAGGAACAAGTTATGCCTTTAGCAGTTCTTACTGAATACTGTAAGGCAAACATTTATACTGGCTTTTCTTTTGCATCTACATGGGCTGTGTATTCTCCATGTGCACTACAGCCAGATAATCTGCATGGAACAAAAACATTTGTTTTTCCTCACATTTCTCTATATACCAAGTCCTTCCAAATAAATATTCAGCTGAAACCTCTTGTGCTATTAGGGAAAACAAATAAATTAATGAATTAATTTGAATGCCGGAAACATCTATAATTTCTGTGTTCTAAGAATATCCCACAAACAATTAAGTGTTCGTGAAACAGAGGCAAGACTGATAAAATGATGAGTCTCTCTGGCGCCAGCAATAGGCCTGGCTAAAAGCCAGCAACAGACTTAGTATTTAAAGCCCTACAGAAAGCATAAGTGACCCCAAAATGGATAAACTGAGGAAGAGCTTTCCTTAGCAGTTCACCATGCTGAATTTAGTCTTTGGCTTTGCTACCTGGCTCAAACTTGCAGATGAATTACCAGATGTATTTTGAGGGTCTTTACAACCCAACAAAAATTAACCAGACATTTTGATTTTGATTGAATGGTTTTTTGGCTTTGGAGTCAGTGTTCCCTGAACTGATAAAAAGTGATAAGGTGATGGAGAGCTGAAAATTTCCGAGCACATCAGTGGAAATTATACTGGCTACTGTAAAATTTATTTGTTACGCCATCTGTACCATTAGGTCCTTTGGGTCCCAAGAAAGGGCCATTCCACAATGAAGCAGGAGGTAGAAATGATCTTCTGCCTTCACTGCTTGCTCCAAGTTGTGCTGTGATTTGGTCTGTGGTCAAGGGATCAAGAAACGCAAGAGATTTTCAGGGCTGAATGGATCAAAAAGGATCTAGCTTTTGGGATGTACAACCACGCTAAACCAAGTTGATATACTTTAAACTAGTTTTACAGGCTTTAATGTAAATTATAGTAAGCAATGGGATTGAAGGAGTTGTTTTTTTCTTTTAAGGAATTCTTAATTGCCCTCTGCTAGCAATGGTACTATCGTTAATGATAGCTGAAGTAAGCCAAGATTATTACACTGTTGCAAAAAGAAAAAAAAATGACCCAAAGTGGCTGAGGAAATTGCTTTGCAGACACTGATGGGTGCTTTGCATCCATTGAAAATCACCCCTAGTAAACAGGCATCACTTGTAAATATCCCCAATATCCCCAGACTGATATAAAAAAAAATCTTGAATGTAGGATGTAAGCAAAACTTAATATTTTTATTATGTAAAATGCATTAATTACACACTTGTCAATTTTAATTTAAAAAGAAAAATCTGTGCTCCAGTTACTGAACTGAAACTTTAATTTCATTTGAAATGCTCTAACCTTAGAGATTAAACTCTTTCTTCTACCTCTTGACTTCCTTCCTAATTTCCTTTATTTAAATGGAGCCATCTCCCTTTTTCTCAGACTCTTCCTCAGGAGGGATGCCCTCTGAGTATTGGGCAGGGCAGAGCTTTTGCTGATGCACCCGTGTAAGTTGGAAATAGAGATGAAACCCTCCACAGGATGCTACTGCAGGTTCTTCCTGTAATTCCATGCTGAAAAGAGAAGAGTAAAATATCTGGGTTTGCTGAAAGAATTGCATATCTATTGCAGTAGAAAATTGCTGAAAAATGTCACCTTCTAATTTCACCCTTTAATTATGTGTAAGCAGGGCAGCCATCACAAAAGGCATTAGAGTTACGGAATGTTCAGTTCAAGCAGAAGGAGGTGCAAGCATCCTGCCACTCTGTGGCTCATACATACCCACTCTTCCTGTAAGTACAGCTGGTCCTGCAGATCACAACTGAGTGACTAGCACTTCTAAAGAGACTTGTTCTTGCAATTAAATTCTCTTGTCTTGAGACTCCTACCCCTTCTCCTTTCAAATATAGTGTAAATGTGAGGGTAACTCTGCTGCTTCACTGATAACCTGCACATAAGAACAATTGCACAAATGCATAGGTGTTCTCCCATGCTGCAGAAGGTTGCTCTGTGTGATGGGACTATTTCATAATAAAATGCCTTGAAACAGTGTCTGACAAACAGAAATCATATTTTTAAATGTCCAAGTTTCTTATAAATCATATCAAATGTGTTTCAGGCACTTCATCGTCAGTCTATCATGAGCCCCAATGTTCAGACACGAATGAGGCTTCTTGTGGGGATCCTACAGCAGAGATCACATTCCTTTTCTTGAGGTAGGAAATCCATGTCTTCTGGCCATTACAAATCACATAATTCACAATTGTGTTTGTGTATATTCTAGCTGAAAACAACAGTTGGATCACAATCAGCACTTTCTTGTTTGGTGCACCCTGTTGTCTGACAAGGTAGAACAGAGGTATTCTGGACCTTTGGAGTTGAGACCCAGT
This sequence comes from Platysteira castanea, assembly GCA_013397175.1. NCBI lineage: Eukaryota > Metazoa > Chordata > Aves > Passeriformes > Platysteira > Platysteira castanea. Next base: position 300,834 of record VYXC01001152.1, on the reverse strand, counting down.
GCTTTTTTCTCTGTGAAAGTGGAAGAAATCTTGCAATCCCATCAACATGTCCTTTTTTTCAGGCTATCACTGTAATTTACTTGGAATGATTAATGAAAACCTGGTTTTGGACATTATGTCTTTACAGGTGTGTGACCGATTTGTGCATTTTTCTTATCTTAGCACACAGAAAGGTAGCTGAAACACACATAAAGTTCAGCAGAAGTAAATTGCTGTAAACCTGATCATTAGATTCCTCAAAAAGAAAATAAAAAATTCTCAATAGGTTGTTATCTTCAGAGATGAAAGATACATCCTATATGCTGCAACTTGCAGGACTACCATCATATGGCTCAGGTAATACCTGCTTGCAAATACTAGTAATAATTCTTAGAGTCATATGCAATTAGTGTAAGTGATGAGACATTACAAAGGCTTTTAAAGTAAGCTCTGTTGTTTTGTAACATCTCTCTGAAATCTATTAACTATGTTAGCTTTAGTTTAGACTAAAGCAAGAAGAAGAGAATAAATTTAAACTGCTCACTGCAGGTAGAATTTTGGTTAGTGTGACATACTGTAATAGATGAAAGAAAACAGAGTTTTGAAGATATGGTGTCTTCAGGAGTTCTAAAAGAATGGATAAAGCTTCCAGTATTGCACTGAGTGAAGCAAATCCATAAATAATGTGTGAGATTTTTTATGAAATACTACTGTAAGGTAGAACCCGTAACACTTCCATTCATCTGCAGTTTGCTGCAGCATATACTGTACTTGTTTTTCTTTACTGCCCACAAAAGTGCAGATATTTTGCATGCAATATTTAACAAGTGGTAGTGTTTTTACAAGAGAGTTGTACTTAGTATAAAAACAAAATGTAGTAATGCTGCATACCCTCAAATTTTAAAAAACCTAAAACATAATACTGCCTAAAAGAATTGGTGCTGCTTTTTTTTTTTTTTTAATCAAGAAGGAAATATTGTTTGCAGTTACAACATTTCTTCAAGGTTATTTAAGTATTTGAGTGTTCTGTTTATTGTACTGATTATGACTTGCTTTGCCAAACCCAACAAATTTTAAGTCATTGCTTTGATAGTCTACCATTCCTTCTGTTCGACATGCGGTTTTTCTAGCATATGGATGTAATATTTCATATTCCACTTCATACTTCTTTTTAAAGTTCTGCAAAGCTTGGTTCTTTCTCCTTCTATCTGTTCTGGTATATCAAATCTGGCCCATTTATGACATGCCCAAGGCTGTCATAATAGTCTGTTCTAAATCCTCGTCTTAAACCCTTATTCAGATCTGGTGAGATTTTCTACATTTTTAAGAACTTAGCTATGTGTGTATCAACTTCTTTCAAAAAGAGCTAGCATAAAAAAAAAAAAAGATACACTGGGGCTTTTCTGCCTAAATCTAGTAGGTACCATCAGTATGAAATGTGATATCATCCAGATGTTTTGTAATTTTTTGCAATTGTCGAGCCAATTCTATGGCATCCCAAATGACAAAACCCAGAAATTCATATTCTGAGTACTTCCTTGTGGCATTACTTAAGGGCTTGATCCTGCAACATATTGAGCATGTCATGAAAGGTCATAAATGCCCTGAAATTGCACTAAACTCAGAACTTTAGAATTAAATTTTGAAACTGTATAAGATCTTTGAGCATTCACAACTTAAACTCTGGAACACTGGTAATTGAGGATACTCTGGTTTGGAGACATATGTTACACATAGTCACAACAGTTGAGGAGATCAGTATATTTAGAACAGGAAATCCCTTTATTACACATGTCAATTAGATCAAAATTCTCACTGAGAAAAAACATATCTAGTTTAAGAAACATGTTGGTTTCCAATAGTCTTGATTCTTGAGCAAAAACATCTGCTAAGAATACTAATCATAGCAGAAAGAACATCCTAATTAAGAATGCATTTGACATCCAAAAGTTAAAACACAAAGTCAGGTTCTGAGCTTTTTTTTAATCACTTGGAGAAAAAAGCATTTTATCCCTTACGTGATGTCCTGATTCAGAACCAAAAGCCCATATAATTCTTTACCTTGACCTGAACACACACATTTTTTCCCAATAAAAGCAGAAATGAGCTGTGTGTATTAACCTAATAAATTAAATGAAAATCATTGTGCAGTGGCAGTTGCTCCCACTTTCTTTTTTGCCTGTGTAGCTTTTACATACAAGGTATAATTTTCTTACCAACTGTCCAAATTGCTGCTTCTATGTGTATCATTTAATGGCATGTATTTTTGTGACACGTATTTGAGTAGGAGTAGATGCTTCTGCCATTCTCAGAGACCGATTTTTTCAAGTGATCCACCAGAAACATGCTTTCCAATCTTTGGCCCCCAAGATATCCTATGGCAAATTTAGTCATTTTCTGTCAGTTCACCCTGAAATATTTAGCAAGTGTTTATACAGAGCAGAAAGTGGCAGATTTTTACCCTTTAGACTCTTGTGCATTTGATCCATCTTATCATTTTCAATTTCTCAGGTGACTGTAAAATCACCAGGGCAATTCCACCCATGAATTTTCACCCCTGTATATTCTTCTCCTAGATGTACATCTTAAATATTTCAGCATTTATTAAATGATGGCTGATGTTCAACATTGTGAGCTTGCTCTGCTGGCAATTCCCTCAGTTTTCACCCAGGTAAAATACAAAGAAAAAAGTATGGTTGTAGCCAGCCTTTAGTGACCTCACAGTTTTCCTGCATGTATTTTATGTAACCTCATTCTTTTCTGAAGTAATTTATAGAAATTATTGGATTTCACTATTGGCTACTTCATTATACAAGCCAGTCAAGGTTTTCTCTAATTGCTACCTTACATACCGTGATTAAATATTATCCTGCACTATAAATCTTTCAATGAAGTAGGAGCAAAAAATGAGATTTCATTAGAGTATGAGATTCACAAGAACATAAGCATTATGTACTTATTCTGGCAATTTCCATCTCTAAAATACGGGAGACTAAATATACTTCATGCATCCAAAGCTTTCACTACAAGTGGGTAGCTCTTTGGATTTGAGAAAGACTTGTACATTTCAGAAGTGTTTCAGGTTGCAGTTTCTAGAGTTTAAAATAATTTGGGAAGCTACAGGTGAGCTGTGGTCCTTCACTTTTATCCCTGAATTTCTTTCTCTATGGCATTCAAATTTGATGACCTGTCAACCTGTATGTACACTCTCTCCTTGCTGCATATTGGCAAGCTGGCAAATAGATAAAAATTTCAAGTGATTTCCATCATTCAGCATTTGTGTAGTTAATAAAAGGAGGAAAAAATACTTTCCCAGAAGTAAAGTATTATGACATTTTACATTCAGATCTTTACATTATCTGAGGGTTTTAAGTGTAATATATTACCACAACATGAAGTTACTTGTGACATTAACATTGGACTGACCACAGAAAAGCAGGAAGTAAAGATGCATCATTATGTTTTAGTAGAACAAAATAAATCTACTCAAATGCCTGAAGCATGCAATATGGTGATGTATTATGTTACACTGGTAGAATGACCTTGTACTATTGGCAGAATAGTAGGAGCTCCTTCATAACATCAAGCTGCTCTAAAATTAACAAAGAATATAACAAGATGAGAAGTATAACTCCTAAAAAGGCAAAACCTCAAATCATTGATCCTGACCATCCCTCTGATAGGAACAGAGCAGATCGGCCATGCTGGTAACAGATGTGAGAAATATGATCTGCTTCGTACTGGAGAATGGACTATGCAGAACTTCATCTGTTTTCGTTTCTTCTGAGGATATGGGAAGGTTTCTCTGGCAACTCAATGAGAAATAGCCCCATGGTTTTCTGTGCTAAATTATTGCTGCCTCCCTTTGGGTTGCAATTTTTATATGTAAAATGCTACATTTATTCAAGTACTTGCTAGCATGTCAAAAGTAGCATAAAAGTGGAAAAAAATATGATTTTTTTTCTCAAATTAAAGACATGCAATTTTTATGTTTATTGAGTATTAGTTATGGATCCTTCTTTTGCATCCTTCACAGGATCCATTTTAGCCTCTTAGTATTTTCTTTCCGGAGACTCTGTGTCCCACTTCAGAAACAATGAGCTGCAGGATTTTGATAGACAGTGCTTATGTTTCTGAAGCACTATGAGAGGGATACCCCCAGGAAGTTGAAGGACTGTACAGTAGGATTGATTAGTGTGTTTTCCAGAAAAAGTCAGAAGAAGGAAGGAAAACAAAGGTCAGAGACCTTTAGTTTTCACATTACTTGTTGTTTTCATAAATAATTTGGGGTTTTTCCCTACACTCAAATTTAAGACGCAGCATTCAGTATTCACAGTCACATTCTCGAGTTTACTCATGTTGTTCACTATTCATAAACTATTCATGGTTCTATTCATGGTCTATTCATGGTTCTTCCTAAGCACTTTGGCCTCTCCAAACGCAGCTAATGTCATGTGGCTGCCGGTCAGGTGCAGGAGTTACTGGACTCTCTGGTGGATTGCCTTCTTTGACCACTGCTTGCAGAAGCTACAACCCAGCAAGTCAAACACAGATTCAGGGAGCAGCCTCACTTGACCAAAAAAAGGCATAGTGCTGTCTAGGTTGCTGTAACACAGTCACCTGGGGCTGTCAGTACCTGTAGAAGATCCTTGTTCACCTACAGGCTAAACAGGATATCCTTAATTTTCTAAATGGGCACAAGATGCCTATGTTTAGGCAACTGATTCTTTAAATATGTGTTCTCTCCTCTTCTGCAAATCTTGCAGTGAGAAACTGAAAAGTATTTTCTCAAGGATGTTAAATATCTAGCTTCTACTTGTGAAGAAAAGATGGCATCAACTTAAATACCAGAGAAGAAAGTGAACCTAACATTAGCCAAAGACTTTGGACTGGATCTTTAGCTCTAACAGACCAACAGATGACTCTCCACTATATATGAATAGATTGCAAAGATAGTCTAGATGGGTAGATAGACTTTGAAAAACACAGTGCCTTTATGAAAAGACGCTTTTGAACTTGTTTCACTGAAGCAATTTAGTACCCGGCAGGGTTTTGGCAGCCAAGGATCACAGCTAAATGTTGAGCCACTATCACTGATCCAACACTTGAAAAGACTTCCCACTTCTGGAAAACAAGCTTGCTCTGCTCACGCTTCCAATTTATGTCCACTGTTGGCCTTGCTGGACTCTGCTGGGTTGCTTCCCCAATGCCTCCACCTTTTTTAGCACATCCATGCTTGGAAAGGTTTGGTAACTTGGGCACATCAACAACCTGGGCTGATTCAACTCTCACAAGTCTCTCTTGTTGACATGGTTCAGCACCTGAAGTAATGCTGGTCTGCAGGTGAGCCCAGTGTGGGGAGGCTCAAGCTGGTCCTATGTGAAACAGTTTGGGGCTGGAAACTATCCCATTGCCTAGGTTTCTTTGTGCCAGGGTGCTGTAACACCCAGATTATCCTGGGAAACAGAGAGCTGATGTCAGTGATGTTATATTGACTTAAAACAGATGAAAATCTAGTTCTTCATATGTGATTGCAGAAAGAAAATATAGAATAAAGTTTCAGAGGAGATTAAATTAATATAGAGTCTAACCACACTTTAAAATTTTTGCCAGCCACATTTATTTGATAGAGTACATTTTATCATAACCAGAACATCTCTCATTCTTTCCCTAAAGAACATCTCATGGCAAAGATTTTTATAGAACAGAAAAAAGAGAAGAGCCAGAACATCCATAACGTCTGTCATAGAGTTCACTGTTGCCCTTTAAGTTACATGAAAAGGGTTCAGGTAATACTGTGTCTGACAGCAACGTGTGTAAAATAGGATTTATGCTGTACTTCAGTGGAGGAAAGGAGTTAGAGTTACAGATAATAGAAGTGCTAAACTCACAAATCAAAAAAACCCCAGCACAACAACAACTCTCTTCCACAAATAATTACATGTTCTTGAACTGCTAAACGGATCAAATCTTTGAAGAGCAGATGCTGATATCTCTCTTATAGAACTAGTGTGGAATGTTCCAAAAATAGTAAAAACACTACTGCCGTGATCTGTACCAGTGTCTTCACTGTCATTGATGCTCTCCTCTACTGCTGACTAGGGCTCTACTCTCATACTATTCCTTAAAAATTTACTGGTCTCCATCTCCTCTTTTGGATGCTTTCATTATCCAAGAACAATCCCAAACCCTTATTCCTAACCAGTAAGATCACAATCAGTGTTTTACTTACTAAAAAAAGTGTTGGTGGGGAAAAAAGATTTGTCTGAAATGTTCCTGTTTCCAATGAGAATTTAATTTACTGGGAAACAAATGAAATTAAAGAAAACAGTATGTGGTGAGAGGCTTAAATTATAATGAAAAGTAAAAAGGGAAAATCTAACCCCTCTTTTTTTAATAGATGCAGCCTCAGACCAGAGTTTGCATTCATCTCACCTAATCATCAATGCCTGTGTCAAAGCTCAGTATCTGGTTCTTTTGTCCCCAGCAGGAAAAAAACCAACCCAACCAAATGAAGAAATATAGGCTGGAAGCTCTCTGCAGGGAACAATTATCTAGCTCAGGACTGGCAGCAGCGGTAGTGCTGGCTTTGTCTTGAAAAATCCCAGGAATGGAAGTCTAGGTTGGATGGGACTTTGAGAAACCTGGTCTAGTGGAAGGTGCCCGTGCCCATATCAGGGGACTGGAACTTGATGATCTTTAAGGCTTCTTCCAATCCAAACTCTTCCACGATTCTATGATTCTATGGAGATTTCACAACCTTTCTGGGAAACTTGTGCAGTGGTTTCCAGGCAAAGTCACCTGTGTGGGTTTACAGAATTAGGCAACTCCTCCAACCTATTTTAAGGAAGCAGAATGAAGGAATGGCACCTCAAACTGAGAGCCCTCCAGGGACTTTGTCAGATGTGGGTGGCCAACTTCTGAGGTTTGGCAGGACAAAGCCTGTCCCAGTTAGGCTTATTGTAGCATATTGTCTGTGAGTAAGACTCAGCTGTCCTGATTTTAGATATTGAAAACTTTGAGTGTTGAATTTAAGACCACCACAGACTCCTTCCTCGATCAGTGGACAAATATTTCCAAACAGCAATTCATCCCATTCTAAAGCAGATGTCTCTGAGGTGGCATAAGCTGCCTTCAGGAGACTTGCCCTTTTTATCAGCTATGGTGGGAGGGTAGGTGAACAATTTAGACTATTGGTATACACTCCAGATGGCAGATATTCAGGTATTTTCAAATCAGGTAGTAAAAAATTTAGGAACAAAAACTTCTCTTCCACCTACAGATATACACACACACATATAAATCTCCAACAAACATTACGAATCCTGGTTATCATATCATTAAAAATCATTGCACTTTAGCAATGCTTTTCATCCACAGAAGGAAATCTTGTGCTAAAGTACTGCTCAGACATCAATTTTCCAAAAATATCTCTCTAAAGAGACAATAATAGAAGCTAAATATTTGAGGTTTAATTTATGTTTTCTATTTTTCCCATTTGCAGGGAAAATACCAAAGGCATAAACAACTTTTCTCAGTAATTATTTAGGATGATGGACAATTTTTGGAAGGAATTCTATTTCAGCGTGTGTAGACTGCGTAGCTAAAAGAATCCAGAATGCAATGAAACATAAAGAATGCATGCTGAGATTCATATTTTTGTCTATATATAAACATATAATTTAACTTCTTAACATTTAAAAATTCAATCAGAGAAAGCAAATGCTTTTCTAGCAGCCTATGTCACTCAACTGGGAACAATCTAGTTAAAGGAAGTGTATTTAATATTGAAGATTTTTAAAAAGGGTCACCAAGCAAGAAGAGAATTTATTACATTTTTAAATGAAAATATTACCGTCCTATTTATCTTAACTGCCCCATGACTGAATGGTGCTACTGCTATTTGCAGCCTCTGTCTCATTTAGTGAAGATAATGCAAAATATTTTAGTTTAGTTTAAATAAAACAGGACCACTTCATTACTTCAAGGGTGGGAGTGGGGGAGAGAGAGAATTTCAATAGTTTGAGAAAGGATGCTGGTAAAACAAGCAACAGCAGCATGGCTGTGATACCTCTGTGATAGGCTGGAAATATTGTAGAGTGTCTGATAGTGATGTTTTAAGGAAGAAGCTCCCAACATCATATAGTTTATGACTGCAGTCCTGCTTACTGTTCCTTTCCCTTTATGCCCGATGTTTGTTCACATAAAATGAAGATGACTAGGTCAAATATCATGAAAAGATTTTAAATTCTTTCTAAATAATTCTTCTGCCAATAGAGTACTAATTTTTCTTTCCAGCTAATATGGACAAATAGATCATGTGTAACCCTGGTCCTGGCTGGCAGTTTGTAGCTTGGCTTAGTGACTGTTGGTGGAAACAGGACATTGAGTAGCATCTCTATCACGAACCATAAAGATCTGCTACTCAGTGGAATGAGCAACAGAGTAAAACATTATTCCGTTGCAGTCATTTTAAATGGATGTAGAGTTTTGGATGCTTATTTGTGGTGAGCAGTTGCCTGTATATGGTGTGAGAAGCTCAGTCACTGACCACAGGACAGATTTTTTGTATATGCAAAACTACTTTGTGGACAGATGTCAACTACCTTGGGCCTCTCTTTAAGCACAGTGGTAGTATCCAAGTCACTGGGGTTTGGCAGGCTGAACTCTTAGTTCAGACTGGTCTTCAGTGAACCCTTTGCCTTTTTTCTAGGCCTCTTATTTGGCCTGTAAATTAGTACTAAAGATTTATCTGCCAGCCCTGCTGACCATACTTTGACATAGAAAAACCTCAAAATATTATATTATTATATCCCTTTATTTACATTATTAGACAAATTGATATCTTCTGTTTTCCTGGTCTGCTTGAGTATATATTTTTCTCTATTTTCTATGATCAGAATAAACATGACTGCAATCTCGATCTTTTAGCTCTGAACAAGATATTAAAACAAGGAGAGCATGACTGCCTCTGCAGTTACTTTTATCTCTTCCCTGCTAGACTTTCCTGGGGGTTTACCAGAAACCTATCAAACAGTACCACAATAACTACCCCTGGGCATAGTAAAAACCAAAGGGCTGGCTGAAAAACAGTAATTCCATCTCATGAACCACACTGAGGTTTCAAAGTCTGTTCTAACAGGAACAAAACCACTACCTTCTTTTAAACCGGGAGGAAGGAAAGAAATCTAACCCAGGAGACAAGCTGGAATATTATCTATAACCTACAGATTGGTTACTTGCCTTAGGTCAAAAAAGAGCCAAACTTGGCTCTCCACAAGGAGCCAGGCAGTGAAGAAGTTGACTTTAAGCTTCCCATCTTCCAGGTAGATGCTTTTCTCTCTCTCCCCTGAACCTGAGAAGCTCATTCATCACATTTTCAGAGAATACCAATATGTTTTACAAAACGTTTTATTTTCAATGAAATCACCATCATGGAAGAAAAGTACTAACTGAAGCGTTGAAGCAAATATAGCTGCAGACAGCAGAATAAACTGCCCCTCAGAGGTTTGACCTCCCATTCTGCATGCAGTTTGTCCATGTCCATGTCAAAAAGCAGTCATACAAGGTTACTGGTTTCAGTCAGACAGGTGTCAACATTTCAGGGTACACAGAATATTTGGGGCTTTTACAAGCATAAGTACTTTGGGATGCCAACTCAGGCCTCTGCCTTTCCTTACTTCTGATTTATGGTCAGCAAGCCTAGCCACAAACGACGGCTCTTTCAGCCGAGCAAGACACCTGATGTCTCAGCACTAAGATACAGCCATACTTCCAGGTTTTAATTCACTTTTGACCTCAGCTGCACAGGAGTTCCCAGTACTACAAATCATTGGCCCTTTTGACAAAGGCAGGTTTGGTATTTTCATGTTGTATATCTCTGTTTTTTCCTTTCAAAAAGCTCTAGTAAAATGGGATGACAACTGAATATTTTAGAAGGTGAAAAAGAAAATGAGAATATGGGATTCAAACCACTCCACCACAAAACTCTATCTAAGAGAAATATAAAATTTACCAATCCTTAGTTGATTTCTTAAGGAAGCATGGTTCCCAGGTTCATTCAGTCTTCTTCGTTTCCTTTCCTATAGTGTTCCAACCAGTTTTAACCTAGTCTGATATTAAGATAAATATTTTAAAAGATACCAGAATATGTTGCCAGATATAGGAAAAAAGATTATCGTATTGTGACAATGGTAGTCAGTGTGAATTCCCCAGTGTGTAATAAAGTATAAGCTTTTGTTTCATGTAACTCATTGAAACATTTAGTTAGCTGTAAGCATACAGTAATTGGAAACTGGGCTTCCACAACTCTGGCTATTAAAGAACTGTGTAGACTTTTTGGGAAACAGATTAGATCAAGAAGCCATGCCTGTCAGGTGCTACTATACGGAGAGTTTATAGACTGTCTGCATAGGAATCTTTGATTAAATATAAATTCTTTAGCAGTAGCACCCAATACGCTCAACGTTTGCATGAGGCATATACCCAAGAAAGTAGTGAGAGTGCTGAACTGCTTAGAGCTTTGTATTGACCTAATCACCCAAATTACAAGACAACATTTCTGAAAAAAAAAATCTATGTAATATGATTTATGTATATATTTATGCCAGGTGGTTCATCCTTTTTAACTATTGGGAAGCTGTGTGATTTCACCTTCTCTGTATCTGAGACTACATCTCTCGGAATGCAGGATAGTCCACCACCGTACAAGTCCTCCTCACTGCAGTACAAGGCCAGAAGACAGCTCAGCTGGGGGAACCAGCCATAGTCAGAAGTGGTAAGGCACACTGCTTTTCTCCTAATCCACTGTCTTACGTTATTTTAACTGATGTCCTCTGATTTTGATCAGTACTCCCCATACCATTCAATTTGGATATGTTTTATCAAGGAAAAGTTCACATTTTTCTCTTGCACTTTTCATCAATAATACAATTCAACACAAACTCCAGCATTTCATCTAAAACAATTCCAGCAGCAAACTTAAAATCTGTCATATAGATCAGGTTCCTTCGTTTGCTCCCTGAAACAAATAAAAAAATAATTTTTCAGGATTTTGAGAAACAATTTTTCAAATGTAGATGCAAATAATAATAATAATACAGAAATGGAGTACAAGGAATAGAAAATACAGTATACTGTCTTGTTAAAATCCTTTGTTTTGTTTATCAATAATTTTGAACAACAATATTTGTCAGCAGAATTCTGTGAATAGATGTAGTTAATCCAAACTGTATTTTTAATTGGTCTGCTAAATACCTCATGCTTTTATAATTAAGGAAGTTAAGGGTAGGAAATATTTTTCTGTCTTTTGAATGGATCATAAGGATTTGTAATTCAATTTGTAATCAAGACTGACAGGAATTTATGCACATTTAATTTTTATTTAGTATTCAGCCTTTTTTCCCCCCATTCTTTAATGTCATCACATTCTTTTAACAGTTTTTAAAGTATATGAGATTCTAACATTAAATCAAATTAAATTCCTGACCATTATAGTTGTAAACACAGAATTTTCATGACCTGATGCATATTGTGACTTTGATTTTAATATGTAAACAAAACCACATTTGCTTCTTGGTCACCTTAGTAAACTCAGACAAAGAAGTAGCCACTATGCAAGGCTTCAGCCTAAAGATAATTCAAATCTCTTTGTGTTCATAGTTTATCTATTAGGCATATTTTGTTACCTTTAGTAGATCGTGTTTGAATTTTGTTTGATTGTTTGTTTTTGAAATGTCCTTCTGCTGTCTATGTTATGCAGTAGATTAATTGCTAATAAAAATTATTTTGACTCAGCCAAGATGGTAGTGCAGTGTTGGCTATTGAGCTGCCAGTGAAGGCTTTGGTTCCCAGGCCTCCAGCCAGCTCAGAGTAAGCAGATTAAAGAGGTAAATTGCTCAATATTGATGAAAGATGGGAAAAGATCATACTATCTCTTCTTTCCTCTTTCTAATGTAAACATCTCATATACAACTGATAGGTCTTCAAATGCTGAGAAATACAGTCACAGGACATCCCAAACTCCTAGCTCTATAACCAGGTTATGTGCAAGCTTCCACATTAAGAAGTAGCTCCCTTGTTAAGTGCATGATATCAGTGCATCAGTCCTGTTTTGTAGGAGTGTACAATGGTGAGGTGGAGTTTCCAAACTCCAGCTGAACCTTTTCAAGCAGATGGAACCCATATTTTTCTCAGTTGGCAGGCCCAGCATGTCCTTGTGTGTACTTGGGAGACACCACCAGTACAGCTGTGTTGGCTGCCAGCCATCAACTGCCTAATTCGCAGGAGAGGGTTGATGAACTCTCTTGGATTCAACTTAAACATGAGCTTAATCCCAGTAAAGTCGTGGTGCTTAAATGTATACAGGAAGCTAAGCATGGGTTGGCAAAACAAAGATTGCTACAGGAGACGAACCTAATCTTTTCTACTGCCTTCTGCTTTGGCTTCTCAACATTCAACCAGGTGGGTCCAGCAATAGCTTCAGGACATTCTGGCCAACCCTCCATTCCTCTCTTGGAGAATGTTCACATTTATTTTGAATAAATAAATTTGGCCAAATCAGAGTAGTCAAATTTGAAATGGCAAAGTACTTCATGAAATGGAATGGAATTTCCTTCTTCTGCGCAGTTCTAATAATGACTTAGAGTCGAGTTTAAGTAAAAGATAATTATACTTTTATTAAACTAAGTGAAACTTGTTAGCAACACTAAAGAGTCAGACTAGAAGTGATGTTGCTTCATGCTGCCCAAATGGGCAATAAAATACTATTATTTCCGTTTCAAAGTGCTGTGATGACTTTTTTCCCACTCATTTATGTGGTATCCCACTAGATGTTCCCTGAATGTGCATAACAGGGTCATTCTGCTGAAATATTCTTGCCATGCGATTCCATGAACATTCACACATCTAAAATATAAACATTTCTCTCACTGATAGCTAAAAATTCAGTATTTAGTGCTCTTCTCTGATGAAAGTAAAGGGGCCTTGTGACATGAGGAGAATGTGTGGTTAGTGTTGGAAATGTGTTGTCAGTTGAACTTTCCCCCCTGATTAAGGAAATAATTTATGAATGAAGGCAGTAGGATAATATCACCACATTGCATTTCTTATCTTAACTGATTAGGTAAGTAGTCTTCAAGACTGATTATTTAAAAAATGAATATATATACATTGCTATCAGGCTGTTCTTGATCAGAAAAATTTATTATAAGGTTATAAATATAAACTCCTCGTCCTCATCTTTCATACTATTCAGAATGATGCAGAATAGCTTGTGGACTGTTGTCGTGGTGGTTATTTGATGGTAAAATGCCGCAACCTTACCAAAAGCGCCTCTGAGGAAACCTCTCTAGGTAACCAGCACACTTGCACACACACGTACGCCTTCACACTGGATAGCTAGTAAAACAGTCCGATGATGAATGAGCAGAGAGTCTTCGCATGGGGTTCTGCAGGGGAGATCTTTTAATGCATCCACACTCATGCAAGGTTTTCAAAAAGTGCCGCCAGAGCAATGGGGGTCCAGGGGAAGGGAACCAATCAGGAACTTCTGGGGGCGTAACAGAACAGAACAGAGCATTCTGGAGGAAGCCATCTCAGTCACCATAAGCTGGAAAGGAACCTAGGTCTTATCCCATCACAGGACTCCCTTCGTTCCACATCCAGCACGTCCACGGGCCTCCACAGACTGTAGCCTAATTCAACCCAAACTTTAGGCTGTATATGAAGAGTCTTTAAATTAAGAAAAACATTGTTTAGATTACAGGATTTTTTTGTGGTGAGTGTTTAATCCTCCTTTTGGAGGGAGGAGAGAGAAGAAAGAGGGAAGATTACACAATACCACCTTCCTGCAACTCAGGCCTTTTCCCTGTCTTCTTCAGCCCCACTGCTGGGAGATAGTTTCCACTCCCAGAGCTGAACTGTAGTTAACCATTTGGGACAGCACAAACCAGCTCCTACTGAAAGTACTGTCATAATCTTTCTTTGTAATCATCTTCAGAGAAAAACAAACAACAAAAAAATCCCCCAAACCAACCAATCAACCAACCAAAAAACCAAAAACATGGCCTGGCCTTCCCAGATTTTATCTGGTCTCATTTTTCCTGATTTTTCTATGTTTGAGGCAAGTTGTTCAGCTCTGTCATGTTTTGTGATATTTTTTGGTGTGAATTTTAACTTCTCTAATTTTCAGCTCTTTCCCCTTTTTATTCCCACTCACAACCTGCATAAGCAGTTACTCTCTCTGATAGCACTGCTTAACTATTCACAGGTTTAAATATTTTTCCCCCTCTTCCTTCCATAAATCCCTTTCCTAAAGGCATTTCCTAACTTTAAAATCTATTAACAGGTTTCAGTTGGTCATGCAATTGTCCTTTTTAATGATTTCCACTTTTATTATCATTTGCATTGAGTTATACATATAAATACACACATTTTATTTTATTTTATACTTTATTTTATTTATTAAAAACCCCAACAAAATGGAATAAAAAGGGAACATCTATACTGGAAAACAATAGAGGCTACATGCTGCAGATTGTTAAGACCCTGATCTCTCTTGTGATACTTATTACTCTACAGAAATCATTGTTTAACAACAGCACAATCTCATATTTATTTCTTGCCTAATTTGTTGTGCAAGATTATCCCCCATTTTACCACTCTCAGCACACCCTCATGTGTCCTGCCTCTAACCAAGCATTGGTGCTGTCAGAGGTCTTTTTTCTCAATCACCCCATATGAAGCAGAGATCAGGCTGTTGGCTGGGAAAACACAGGAAAGACACAGCACTTGGTTGGATGGATTTGTGGGAAGGAATGGAAAAGACCAGTTATGAAACCTGCCAGACTTCAGCTCCCACAGCTGGAACATCCTATTCAGCTGGGTTTTTTTCCTTACAGGGGATTTGTGTAGCTAGTGGATTTTACTTGGAAAGTGCTGACTCACTCAAAATACAACTTTGCACAGTGCGCCAGATTCAGTGAAACAGTGACTGGGAAAGTGTTTTCTGCCCAAGAAGGAAATTAAGCATTTTCTTCTCAAAAATACAAACAGAGGTCCTCCACCAAATAGCCAAAAACCTAGCTCTCAGAGTAGTTTCCTACAATGTTGGAGGTCTAGGGCTCAAACCCTTAGTCCAGCCCAGGTTCTACTCACCAAGCATGAAGATTTGCAGGTCCAAAAGCCAGAAAATGATGATGTCTGAAAGTCAAACATCTACTTTTCTATAGCTTGTCATCATAGCCTACCGTAGAAATTTTTCACTCAACAGGGCCCAGTAATTACTCTCACTTTATAATTTATGTTAAATTTAATTTTCTATAACTACACATGCACTTGGTTCATTTGAATTAGTAGTTTTTATATGGAAACTAGGTATCCATGCTACAGTGCTAGAACATGCTTTCTTGTTCAGTACTGGAATGCATTGTTGAATATGAGAATATTTCTAAATAAATGGCATAATAGCAACTACATTAGGCTACTCAAGCACTGTTCAGTTTTTCAGTACTTTAGAGTCTTTGAAGGGATGTAAAACACACTTTGATAGAAAATAGAAAATAAAATCTGAAACACCACTGTACTTCAATCACCTTGCAGACATGTCAAACACAGCAATATCTGTTAAATGACTCCATGGCTCCTGTGCCTTCCCAGCAGTTTGTCAAAAAGTCTCTGGAGGATATTTGTGCATGATTAAAGCCAAGAATTACAGGCTCTAGGAAGGCAAAACTCTCTCTTGGTACGTCACTCCAGTAGTAGCCTCAGCCCTGTGCACTCACAGTAAAAATTGTACCACAGTGGGAGGAAAAGGAAGAGAGACTGGGAACTCTTGACTGAAGTCCCAAGGGGCAGCCTGCAAAAGCTTTTTACTGCAAGTCTGGGGGTTTTTGCATCTATTGTTATATACACTGAATTCACAGTATTGAGTTGTGAATAAACTTTCTTCTCTGTCTAACAGCTTCATACCCTAGAGATAGACACAACATCATTTCTGTTGATTTGAGTTTGCCCATAAGCCTCACTCAACCTGATGTAGGTTGGACCATCTGTCTTAGTCAGTTCAGAAGAAAATCAACACATTTGTAGAATATGAGCCTTTGATGAGAATGGAGCAATCTGAATGGCTAAGTCAAGCTACCACTCCGTCTTGGTGGTTTCCATTTAGGCACTACTACCAAAGAGAAGATAAAATCTGTCTCAGCCATGGAGCTAATGAGGTTTAAATGTAAAACCGTCACTGCACAGCAATAATGATCTTCTGTCTATAGGCCACCTTTTATCCAGGCAGATTTCAAGATGTACTCAAAACCGTGTTTGTGTTTACAAGGCTTCACCCAGTGCAAGGCTGCAGGTCCCTCAGGAGTGGAGATCTGCAGTTGATTAAAAAAATGCACAGCAATATCAAGCAGTTCAGAGAGGAAGAGGTTTTCAGGCTGAGGTTGGAGCAGCAGTTTAGACTCAAGATATATTCACCCTCCAGAAATTTTGGTTGCAGAGGTATAGCCAAGTGCCAGCTTCACAAAGGAACTTGAGTGGCAGCACCTTTATCATCTGACTTGATCTTTCAGTGTCCCATCTCTGAAATGCAGTAAGGTAGTTCTTAGACATCACTTGGGAGAGCTAGATTCCTCAGAGCAGATTTGACATGGTAAAATGTCTCTCTAACTTTGTTCTCAAATGCCTGGTTGCAGACTGCCAGGTTTGTGTACAGACAAGATAAAACACATCTGGGGATTAAGGGAATTGCTAAAAAAGAACTCCTGCATCCTACTATAAACTAAATGTCGTAACTATACAAATAGGACTAGACTACTGAACTCACCAGAGGAAGGAAAAATGAGAGATTAACCCCTGAAGCTCATTCAAATTAAGGTCCCAATTCTGCAACCAAGTTCCCTAGTGCTAATAGGATTTCTGTTTGCACTTCTGTTGGCAAATGGGGACTTAGTTATACACTTCTGTTAGAACAAAACAGAATTTGACAGTGCAAACTTTTCCTTATGCTAGAAACCTAAAAATGTGTGCCAAATATGCAAGATAAAAGAATATAACAGAACTGACACAGTATAAAAATAGTTTACAGTAAGCATACATTTTTATAACTACATATTTTTCCAGTTGATCCCACCCAGTCCATCTTTCTTAAAATAATCATCATTAATCAAATACAACTATAGGCCCCATGGGTCTAACGCAGATTTAAGGCTAAGCGCATGTGTAACTGTTTGTTGGTCTGTAGTCTTGGTTGTCACGGTCATATTGAAAAACATTCTACAATAAGTTTTTTTCTTCCACATCCCCCTCCTTCCACCCAACAAATCAAATTACAGAGGGAGAGATCTAATCATTCTGAAAAATGTTTTTGTAAATGAAACATAGTCTTACCCCACCAAAAAAAAAAAAAAAAAAAAAAAAAAAAAAAACAAAAACAAAAACCTAGGAAAAAAATCTGCTTTTTACATTGTCAATAATGCCTGCAGTAAAGTCTTGCTGTAAGTCTTGCAGGTGGACAGGAGCTTCAGTCATATAAAATGCAGCAGTGGTTACAGAGAAAACAAGTTCACAAAGCATCAGCTCACACAAGTCAGAGAAGACAGGGGCAAAGATTCAGGTAGGTTGCTGCTCCCTAAGGCAGCTCCTCCAAAGACACCAAAGGTGCAGCAGTCTTCTGACAAACAGCAAGTACCTGGACTTGGGCTCAGAACAAAGAGTCAATCTGTACTGTCAGCTGTCAAAACGTACCCCACGCATCTGCTATTGCTGGAAAAAGGCTCACTGATTTCAGACATAAGCATATGGCTGTGCTTTTGCACCACTCAGTAAATAAGCAGTTTTATTCCTAGAGAAGTTTTCAGATGTATATATGTTCATATATTTACATCCATAAATATACTCTGGTTCTGTATATACATACATAAGCTATATTCACATGGATACATAGAGGAAAATTATTTCTCAAGCCACAGCTATAAAGGAACAAACAAAAAGCCCAAAGCCTGATAACCCTTGGCACTCCAACAAACTCAAAGAACATAAGAAAGCAAACAGAGCACAATGTGGCCTTCCCCACACATCATGAGAAATCTGGACTATACCATTACCATGGTCGCAGGCTGTAATAGCATCCTCAAACACAGCTTTTTGTGAAATCCTCCTTTCTGCAACAGGCTCCAGCATTTCACATTCCTCCTCTCCACAAAAGAGCCTTTGGATACACAAAATCAACCAGTCCTTGTTATTTTTCTTTCCATCTCTAACATCCTGCGACATGTATTTTGTTCCCAGCTGCCCCATGACTTATTGTAGGAGGAAGATCTGCCACTTCTTAATATTCCTGTGATAAACTTTTCAGAGAACTGCATTTTGGACATTCTGTTTGTACTGAAGTAGGCTTTTAACACTTTGAGAGAAAACAAGACACCTTCATGCTACTTTAATTCAATCAAGCCCTTGAAGAAGGATTTGTGCAGAGTTTTTCAGCATAGAGTAAACCCTCCACCGTTCCCTTAGGGATGTAACACTGGATTGAGAGCAGGGATACAGATTTCCAGACAAATAGCAAGTGAATTTGAAAGTTCACGTGATCTGTTTTCCACACACCTTGTGCAAACATAGAACATTACTGGAATGGAAGATTAATTACTCATGTTGTGTGAGATCAAGAAGCAAGGCCTTCCATAAGGAAAAATTGTGTAGAGGTTAAAGGTCAAGGTACGCTTCAAATGTTCCCAGTTATCTATTTTACTACAAACCAAAGACAAGAGCGGAAAAGGATTTCTTAATTCCACTCTTGTTCCCTCTTCTTGTAGTAGGGGGATTTGCTTAATTCTTTACAGCTGACCCGGCCCTTCCTTTCTGACAGTCTTTGTGCAGAGTTTACGGCATGCAGCTGTGGTCCTTCTGCTCAGGGCAGGAGTGTTAACCCTTCCCCTGACAATCCTTGAACTGGTTATTATATGCAGTTCATCACACGAATCTGATTCGAGACACTGCCAGATGGTTGTTATTTAGGTGAAAGCAGACCCGGAATATTAGTCAAAAACACTACAGGGTGATTTTCTAAACTACTAATTTGTGATCAGAAGTTGGAAGGAAGAAATATGTTGGCATGGAGAAGGGGCATGGATGAGAACTGTATGTTCTTTCAGCCCTTTGCCTTCCTCCTCTTGAAGAACTTTGAAACTGCAGTCAAGAGCTTTTTCTTCCTCTAACTGTCTTGTTTTGGGGCTTGGTGAGTTTGTAGGGGTTTTTGTTGGGGTTTTTTTTTTTTGTTGATTTTTTTTTAAAATTAGTTGTTCTGAAACACAAACCTTTTTCAGGAAATGTTGAACTTAATGTTCAGTGGAGCCAGAAAAAGAGAGCCAACCCCCTGCTGGCACTTCTGCATCTGAAATAGGACGAAAATTGACACCTGGAAATGCTGACGTTCTGGAAAACAAATCTTATTCATTTTGAGTACAAGTAGGATGCTGGCGAACAAGAAGACATTGAAGTAGGAGGAATGTAGGAAAACTTACAAAAAAAACCTTGAGAGGAGTGTTTAAGAACAAATAAATAATAAGTGTGTTGAATTTGTATCACCACATTTCACGTCACGGAAAGAACGTGGTAGCTCCTGCTTATCTTCTCCCTCATAACAGCTGCAGAGATATTAACACTAATGCCTAAAGTCGCCTATTGAAACTGTTGGATTAATGCCAGTATGCCTCAGAACAGCATGATAGTTTCTGTTAGGATTTTGCAGCAGGTAGGCTTGGATGAAGAAAGCCCAAACACTTCCTTCTCTGCATCTTAGTAGGGGATTCCTTTGTGTGCTGACATGCCCTCCACTGGCATCCATACACTCTCTTACATACTGTCCTTCAGGTGCTTTCTTCATTTGGGCTAGTTTATAAGGTGCTCAAGGACTGACTTTTGAGTGATAATGTGCTGTAATAGATCTGTGATACTAATACAAAAAGATGTATTAAAACAGTATTTGGAAAGTGAAGGTGAATAAAAAAGGCCCTAGACATAACATATGTCCAAGCAGAAGATAATTGGAATTAATTTAGTTCTTACACTTTAGTATATCATATATGTATGTAAAAAGAATGCTTGTAAAACAAAAACAATTTTCAAAGGAAAAAAACCCCAAACAGGAACAAATCTGCAGCACTCTGTATACACATATTGTGGGTGTATTTTTGTCCCATATAGTTAACCTTGTTAGTTAGTGTTTGGGGTTTTTTTCTTATTTTCTGTATATTTGTACCTAATTTGTTGTTTTTAATAGAAAACTAGAGAAAGTTTGAGTTGTAGGAGCTTTTACTATTGTAGCAAACAACAGAAACAGCATCACAATAATTTGGGGCCTGTCAGCTTAAACTTATGCTAGTTATATTCGAAGACACTGTCTTTTGTAAATAAACTCATATACTGCTAAGGTTTTCAGAGCCTGAGCTTTTGTGAGTCATACCACAGAAACAATCTTTCTCCTGAACCTGTTTTTCTCTATCAGGTTATTGGCTTTTCATCTAGCTATTTACGGAAAAAGTAACCAGAATCCTCCAAGCCTGTCACTGGAGACCACTTTCCCAACTCAGCTGAAAGGTAGTTATATCTGTGAGACTGAAACTTCTACAAGGATAGCGGCTTTGGTTTGTTTCTTAAAAGATGGGATTATAATGGAAAATAGTGTTAGGCTAAAGAAATAGGACTGGTGGTATAATTTGGCAGAAAAATAAAGGCCATCCAAACAAAAGGGTTTGCATTTCTGGAAATATAATTTTAATTTTGTGCCAACACTGTCTGGACAGAGAAAAAATACGATTTACACCTTTCTAAAACCTTGAACCCAATGCCAGATGTATGTAAGAAAAGTCAAAATCCTAAGGAGTAAATTTCTTGGGCTGACATTTCCAATGAGTAACTTTGATAAATAAAACTTAATTTTTACATCTGCCATAGATTCTGTGGTATGATTAATAGCTTGAACATTGTGGCCAGTAGCCAATGTATGTATGTGATTACAGCAATCTTAAATATAGTACATTTTTGAATAAATATGCCAAATAAAGAATATAAAAAACACTCCATGCATGCTTGGAGAAAAAATCTTGTCACGGTGTCAAATATTAAATCCTTATGAAAGTTAAATACCACAGACATCGTTAGGCATAATCACAGAAGCATGGGGTGCCACTGGCATCTGCTCAGCTTTGGGAGCTCAATCACAGAAACCCCATTTCTGTTAATTTTGTTCTCTAGATTTAGTTTGTGCTAATTTGCTATATATTGAATTGGGGGGAGGGGAGAAAGGAAAAAAACCCACCTGAACACACCTACTTTGACAAAAGTACTATGTTAAACTGCTTGTCTTTCAGTTAAAAAAACATAAAATAAAATAAAAAAAATAGTTGTTAATTAAGAAATTATACTCTGCTAACTCAGATTCAGATTTTGTGAGGAGGAGGTTTCGGGTGTGTGCTGTAACCTCTGCTCAGGGGCAGTGCATACCCACCCTTGCTTACATAAACTGGCCCAGCTGTGAAATGCCCAACCCTGGGAAGGCCACATCCACAGGACATTCATGTGAGAGGCAGCTGAGAGGGTGTCAGAATCCATCAAAGACCCCTTGAAGTGCTCCCCAGACTCATTCCTGAGGCCTTGCACCACAGCATTGCACATGATGCAAAGTGGTGCAACAGATACAGAGGCTGTTGCAGGAGACTCTTTCAAACTTGCCCGCCCTGGGAGAGGTACCTGGGCATTCCCACCTGGCCAAAATGTATATTAATCCATTGGATTCTATGTTTTTCAGAGGGATCCTCACCACCAAGAAAACCAGATGGAGAGGATCATCAATGATTGGGATGCCAGTGGGATCCACAGAGTGGTGATATTTTCTTTGATCTGTACCCCTCATCTCTTTTCTCTTTCTTTCTCTCTCTCTCTCTGTCTCTCTCTCATTTACTGTTAAATAAAATCCTACTATTGACTTTGATATATGGTCTTATTTGCACCTTAATTCAGGCAGAGGCATTTCTAATAATTTTAAGAACCGGACCATAACAAAGGGGCATCATGTTCTCATCTGTGCTGGCAACAGCAGGAGAATCACAGAGGTCACTAAACTCCCCTGTGCTTGCACCACTCAATTAACTATGGATTTTTACTAGGGACTCTTCACTGGGATTTCAAAGGAAATCTAGATTACCCTCTAAATCTCTATATCTGCAGGACAGGGAATTTTTATTCCTTCGCTCTCCTTACCTTCATGCCATGGCCTCTCCTGCTTTTGCAGTCCTGCTACTGTTGGCTCTTCCACCATGCCTCTTGTCTGCAGAGAAAAACTCTGCACCAGGGGATTGGTTTTAGGTAGAAGCAAAAGGGATATAAGGTCTTGGAATTTCAGAGCTTAACTAAGGCTTGTTCAAGCCAATCAGTAATTTTGGCCATGTGGTTTTAGAAGGGTTTTTTAAATGAAAATTATTGTGCAGCAGGTTTCAAGTGCCTGAATTCTGTAAGTTTCTCTTTTCTCTAGAAATTAGAAAGTAGTGTTGAACCGGTTTTATTTAGAATACTTTACCTATATTTAGTAGAAATTTTAGACACCAAGTTCCCAATTGTGACTAGCACTTCAGGGCAGAAAGCATTGTCTCTGTAATGGAGCACAATTGCAATCTTAACTTTTCAGGGAAGGGAGAAACCACTGCCTTTACTATGAAAGGTTGTCCTCTGCCTACCTCCTGATGGGTGAGGTTCACTTACTATAATTACATTCCTTACCTAATTATGTTCTTAAACAATAATCACACCTAAAAAGAGGGCTTGCTCTGCTCTAAGCAGTGAATTCAGAGCCAACATTTGTATTACACAGTATTGACATCCAGTGGAGAGTTAGAACAACTACAGGCCTGCAGATAACCAAGTGCTACTATCTGGTTTATGTCCTGAGTTGAAAAGAGTAGTCTACTTGCCTTAATCTATAGATACTATCTTCTTATAAAATGTAGCTCTTCATCTAAGTGTGTTCTCTTTGTTAAGAAAAACTAGAATAATATTACAAAAAGTCTCTAATTTCTCTGTGAGGAGATTTTCTTTTGTGTAGAGTTCCGTTTTCTTCCACTTGTATGTGCTAGTTCATGCTCCAGTGAATTGTTGAACTGGTCCTGGTGTAACTGCTCAAAAGTGCAGAAGTGTCCAGCGATGCAGTAGCTGATTTGGGGAAGTTGTATGTTCTCTCCCAGTGTGCGTTTCACAGAAAAAAATGAGGAAAAACCAACTACATGAAGAAGCTATGCTTTCTAAAATGATGGTGGTTTCCACAGGCTGTTGTGACTCCGGGCCTATGAGGACCTTAGTCTTGGACAGCACCTTGTGGAGTTCATAATAAAATGGGATCACTGGGAAAGAAACCTCTGGTTCAGATGCTCAGGTACCCTCAATGGTAAGGGTGTGCTCCCTTTACACTGTCCATGTGACTCCATCATGAGCAGCTCTCCCCAAGGATGACTTGAATATTGCTGTGTTCACCCCAAAGCTCAAGACATTTGGTGAGATTTTTTTTTCAAAGACTTTATAATACATGTGAAGCATGGAGCCACTGTGCTTATGAAACCAAAAGCACTATCTGCTATCAGGAGCACCGGCCTCACAAGAGGGTCTCATAGCAGGACGTCATCAAAGAAAAGCTACCTGCAAAGAAGAGCAGAGTACTACTTCTACTCTGCTGTAGGGATACTACATGGGCTGATAGGTGCAGGTCTGGGTAGACCATGAAGGTGCATGAGAAAGGCTGCTCACAACTAATGTCTAGCTGCTGGGCACTGCTAGCAGGCAGTATAGGCAACATTTCTCAAATAGGTGAGGAAAGTAGTAAAAAAGGGCATTTCAAAATACTGTGAATCCTGTGCGATGCATGTCATACATACTGGAGAGACTCTGAAGGCATCACCAAGATCTGAAGTGCAGATTCCCATGGAAGATCCTCACTGGGGAAGTCTTTGCAAGTGAACTAAGAGAATACTTCTTCATAACATGCTGATATGGGTCAAACCCACTGTTCTTTGAAATAAGGCCAAGTCGGCAAGAACATTTGCACAACAGAGGGTGTAATATGTATCTAAATATACATGTGAGTGTGAAAGGACACGCTTTTTGTGAAATTCAAGTAGCACCACCAGATATTTTCTCTGGTAATGGTGTACATGCTGCAGTTTAATTCTCGTGCTGTCATCTCGTGGGTTACATCACAGCTTTCAGTTAATCATTTGCTTTTTTCCAAGCTTTTGCAAATGAATTGCCTGCATATTTTAATTGTTCCATGTACCCTTTACCTTAATATTTCTCACTGTCACACAGAACAGCACTAACTGGTCCCTACTCTTAATTATGTCTATATTTTCTGCAATAGAAAAGAATTCAATTGACTCTAATATATTCATTATTTATTGCATAATTGCTGTTGGTTTTCCCAGTTTGTCTTGTAACTGTCCTGACTGCTATTGACTTCTCCCAATTAATAGATTTCCCTGGGACACTTCGAAGTGCACATGACAGGAAATGCACTAAAAAGACCTGTGTTAATAGAATTTCAGGTCTCTGATTAATTTGTTACATTTTGAAGGAAAAATTGCCACAAATTGCAGGGTTTATAAAATATGTAAATAAAAATTTATGCAAGAGATTGTTTTTAAAAACACAGAGATATTTGAGAAAGAATAGAAAGTTACACAGATTTTTTTTATTATTATTTCTAAAACCAATTATAATATATAAAGTGCCAGCTAATTTTTGTGAAATATACACTAGTTAACTAGCAGAAACATACTGAGGTTTGACCACCACAAGATGTCTGTATCGCTCATTACAGATCCAGGCTGCAGTGCTCTCCACCACAATGAAGTGTCCTAAGTGCTCTGCTTATTTTTCTAACCCTTCCTTCTTCGTCAGCCCTGCAGTGTGCTAGAGAGTCTGACTGAGGGCTTCTTAGAGGAAGAGAAAATAACTGTTTGCTTTATGAGAAACCTTTATCTCAGTCAGCATCGTAGCAGCACAGCTGAAAAACAAGAGACATTATCTTCTTCCTTACTCTTGGAGAGTTGTTAGCCATTAGCAGCACTGCAGTACTAAAAAACCCCACGTCTAGTTTTGAGGTGCTTCAAATATGAGAGGCCACATTCAGCTCTTTATCTCAAGACACTGAAGAAATATATGTGTTTTGTTTTGCTTTTGCTTTTTTAATAGCACACTTGAATCCCACTGTCTCTGCAGTTAAATATACACCCAAGACCAAAAAAATCCTGCTTGAGTCTATGTAATGAATTTTTTCCAAGTGCACAGATTGCTACAGTGAGAAATACCTCTTTGCTTTAAAGCCTGTGGTTGTATAACCATTGGGACTGCATTCTTAGGAAGGGGTGGTCTCATCTGTAACCAATTTTTATGTATTTCTTAACTCGTTGGCAGTAGTCAGAGATTTGGTTGTATATGACAATATAATTTAAGTAAACATAGGAACTCACGCTTTTGTCCCCATTGTAGACAATCATTATCATTATTAATAACTTACTGCTTTGCATCAAGTGTGAGAGTTGTAATGAACCACAAGACTTCACTTGGTGAAGGCAAATGTTCACAAAGTAACTTCCCAATTCTATGTACACAAGTTTCACAGGGGATCCCTATGGCAAGTAGGAGACTTGTTCACAAAAGCTAACTTCTAAAGCATCTCACTGGCATTCAGAAATTCACTTTAACCCTAGACACTGGGGAAGTGTTGTATAGTTTCTGGTTTTAGTCCCTCTCTTGTGTCCACTCATCTTCTTTTCAATTCTTATGAGGCTAAGTTAACTCCCTAGCGCAATTCCCCTTGGATTCCTCAGAGCTAGAGAGAGTTTGTTCACAATGCTGCAGAGAGAGGTTTTGTTCACTGTAGTTTCTTATCCCCTTGAAACTGGGGTCCTCTGACCTGTCTTAGACCTCAGAGATTTAAAGTCCTGCACCAAAAAGAAGGAATTGAAGATAGTATTCTTGACCTCTCCTAGTCTTATCACCAATCCTGACTGATAAATGCTTAGACGGTTTTTTCCTTCATGAGTCATACATCTAAAGTACCAGAAAAAAATTATTATTCTATTCCACTGCTCTCTTGCCAACTGTTAGAAGCTTTCAGAGCTTTTATGAGATGTATAAGGCACCATCTCTACACACAGAGAAGGATTTGAGACACTGTCAGATAGTCTATCTGATATAGCTAAAATAATCAAAAGTCATTTGATCAGGCTTCACTTAGAGACCACACAGGCAATGCAGCTTTTCCTCTGGGGACTTCTCTTAAAGAACAGATGAAATTATATCCACAAACATAGGAAATTGTCTATAAGTCCTCACATTATGAAAATACCACCTCACCCTACCTGTCACTTTTAAGCCTCTGGTCTTTTGCTGCTAAAAGTACTGCTTTCAGTCTTAACTATATTTTTCAGGATAAAGCCTCTTGACCAGGTCTATTCTAATAAACAAGAAGCAGGCAGAGCACACCTCACACCCTGGTTCACAACTGTGATGAGAAAAGCAGCACACTCTCATCTGTTTCTGGCCAGTGCCTATTAGTGCTCCCCCAGGCCATGCTCCAGCCAGTGCCTGCCAGGGACCTGTCCTGCAAAGCTGCCTGACATTTCTGTTTCGAGAGAGCGTGGAGTTCAGGTCTGTGGAGAGCATCAGTGCCATGCCTTTAGTACAGAGAGTGATCCCTGGCTACCTTTAGCTGGTGGCATAGGCACTGCCTTTCAGACAACACCAAACTATTTATTAAAAGTTACACGAGAATACATTATATTCTTCAGATGGGTACGCAGCCTGAATTAGCAGGACATTGCAATACCAGCCTCACCTTTTTTTTCATAACAGAAAGCATGGAAGATTGTTTTCAGCAGATTTGGTTACAGCTATCGAATTGACTTATCCTAAGCTCCTGAGTTTAGATGAGGGGATCCACTCCCTACATGTACCAATTTCTCTGCATGCACAGGGGAAATAGCTTTGACACCAAGCTAGACACAGCTAGAAAAGGATCTCTGGAGTTTGAAGCTTCTTTTTGTTGAAGTAAGGAAGGAAATCCCAGCATTGATGTTGGTATAAATCTTTTGCAGCAATTTAGCGATGGCACAACTGTTCACTCAGTGGGCCAAGACTTGATGCTCGATGGTATTGTGATCTTGTTCCGCTTACTTGCTCAAAGCAGCCTACTAATTTATTAGAATGAGTGGAGTGAGGAAAAGTCGCCTTACACACCCTGTTAGAGGCTGTTCAGAACAAAGAGACTTTTGTACTTTTCATATGTGAGGCACCTTGTTAAAATTCTCTTCAAGAACTGCAACTATTACTAATTAAACTTCCTTACCATCAAAGTAGCCACATAAATCAGCCACACAATAAAGGTTCTATGAAAAATACTTTATCAAGCCTTCTGAACACACTTTAATGCAGTGCAACTGAAGAGTAACAGATCAACAACTTTATTTCCTCTGGTCAAATACCAAACCAATCAACTTAAGTTAAAAGCAACTTATATTTTATGCCTACAGCTTTGATTCAACCAACAATGAATTACATAAGTATATGCAAATAGTCTTAACATCAGTCTTATTCCTCTATAAAATCATGTCTTGCTTTTGAATGCCACTCTCAGATGTGCTACAGTACGCAGTAGAATGAACCTGCAATGTTAGTGTTATATTAGGTGATATTTTTGTTCATTTAAATTTTTATCATTTTTATTGGTTGTTATTGAACCCTTTCTTCCATTCTCTTGGTTTTTATTTTTATTCACAGTTCCTGAAGATCAAAACTATGTAAGCTTTCCATAATACCCATTCCTGCAGAGTTTTGGATTCATAACCACCTGGAACTGATATACTACTTAAATTAACATTAAATTTGGCTCTGACTCTTCTGTGGTTGGCCTGTGGCTCTTTTAGTCTTGAGCACCATCATTGTCCTAGTGCAGATTCCCACTGCATGTATCTCTTCTTCCCTGTTCTGAGCTATTGCTTATTGCTGACATCTCTCTCTCATGAAAAGTGGATATAAATTAAATCTTAGGAAAAAATAATAGTTCAAATATGCCCAGAAGTGTTTTACTTACCTCTGCTTAAGAGCCTAGTACTAGAATGAGCAAATGAATACAACTGGGTTTTGGGTTTCCTTTCATTCTGATTAATTCCCTTTCCCATTTGACAGAGATCAAGGAAGCTGGTCTGGTTTCTTGTCTGCAAGACACATAAAGTATCTTAATCTTCTCTATTACCTATTTTGTGTGGTGCCAGTGTCTGCATCTTCTGGGGATTCCCATATGCAAAATGGTACAGTGACAAAAGCAATACTGTCCTGATTTAAGGCATCTAGACAAGTACCACTTAAATTAACAAGGAAGCATCTATTCCCAGCTTGACTCTGTGTAAGAAAGTAGAGGTTGAGAAATTCTCTAGAGAGAAAACTCTTTGAAGATCTACACTCTGGCATAATATTACTGAAGGAAAGCTTAGACCCTGTGAAGTACATGTCAACATTGTTGCTGATTTCCGTCAGCCCAGAGCTGCTTCCAGTGTCTTCAACAGAACAAAGGATTTGGGGCTTGTGAGATTTTTTTTTAAATAATAAAAATGGAATTTTGGCTGCCTCTTCTGCACAGAGACAGTCATACCAGCAGGTGAAAAGGAAGTCAGAGCTGTTTAGTAAATGGAAAACTTCTACACAAAAAAAGAGAGGCTGTTTCACAACTTTCAGAGATATGCTAGAGCTTTCTTGATGTACACACAGGCTGTGGAAAAGTAACCTTCTTCTTCCTGTCTTTGAATGCCATAGGTGTGTTTTGGCAAGAGAAGCACCAAATAGCACAGTATAGTAGCTGATAGAACTGCTGAAATCAACACCAATCATTTCTGGAAAGCAGACAGACTTGTGGGATGACAGATATAACACGGATTGCAATGATACTGATTTGATCTCCACCCATCCGGCCTCTGTAACTATAAAATAAACCAAAGGAGAAAACCAAACCAAATTGGCTGCAAGAGCTGTGGGATTTCTTCTTTAGACCAGTGCCAGCTAGCAGACCCCCACAAGAAAACAAAAGAAATCGTTTATAGTTTTAAAAATATTTTCCATTTTTGATGTTACTCACAAATTAATTTCCTAAAAGGAGAAAAAAAGACAGAGAGGAACAGAGTAGCAAGCTAAACTTAAAGTAAAAAAAAGAGCAAAACCTCCAGCTATAGTGAGGTGAAAAAAATATTCCCAGAAATATAATAGATTGTTACTTCAGAGTGTTGTCTTTCAATAATTGCTGTAACAAGCCCATAGCCAAATCCATGGCATTTTCACCATCCAGCTGTGATTTGTAGCCATTGGGGCAAATTTGAACATACTTCTGAGGGATGGAGTAGTACCTATATCTCACTTTTCCCCCAGAAGCATACTCTGATATTCCATCCCATTAACCAGTACTGGACTGATGAAGATTCAAAGAGGCAATTCTTTGGCAATGGCCCAAGTAATTCTAGCTAATCTGAGACACCAAATAAACAGATCTGATTTACAGATGTCTTAAACCAGCAACAGCCTTGTAACAAACACAGAGTCTCAATTCTCTCTACCTTCCTACCGGTTGAGCTTTCAGCAGCCCATTCCCCTCTGGAGTTTCACACTTGAAGTACAAATGCCCACTTTTACCTTGAGCAATAACCGGAAGTAACACCACTGAATGATGGTCTTATCCATCACCACCGTCTAAGGCTCCACACATCTCATGAGAAATTCCTTCAGTTCTGTCATGCAGTTGACCTGAAATGCAGCAGGAGTATTTAAATTAAAGGGGCATCTGAACTAATGGAGCTTCCTTTTGCTTGCACTGCAGGATTGGTTGGCTCCTATGTTTATGAAGATGTGGGTTCTGCTGCAGCTTTTTACACACTGGGGGCAGTCGTCTCTTCCTCTCTCTCTTTGTGAGTTCTCCAAGATATGTAAGGCCTCAATAGCACTGAAATCAACCAAAATATTCAAAAGACAGGGAACAAACAATGCACAGTGAGCAAGATTATTAACCTTGTTCCTTCCAAAAACTTGGCTAAAAATGTTTCCCTTTGAATGAATTGCAAAACACACTCAAAGAAGGGCTGCATTCTCATTGCAACGTCTTGCTCATTTGTACACCCATAGGCTGCAGGTTAGAGCATTAGCCCTGCCTGGGTAGCGTGCCCCACAGGCAAGCACGAGCGATTTCAAGCTGTAGGCAGCCAAGGGGCTGAAAGCCCCCTTCCTACTGCACAGCATGTGCTGAGCCTGGCACAACATGAGACCTGCTGCCACCGCTGCCTGCACCCTGCTTCTAAAATATTCTTGCAGTTTCTCAGATTTCTCTTCAATAGATCTGATTTTTTCCACCCCAAGGAACAGAGAATGATCAAGGGAATTACGTTTCTTTGAAAAGAGATGTGATTAGTCACTCAGAGAGGAAAAAAAACTCTCATCAGGACTCGTTCTGTGCAGAGAAAGAGACTGGGCTGCATGCCAGGCTGCTATTAATTCTACCTGGAAACAGATTAAATCCTAGGTCACTGTTCTGGACATGGAAGCCTTTTGCTTCTTCCATATTTTCAGCAGGGCTCTGGAATTTTTGGCAGTGTTTTGAGCATTGTGCTCTATAAAGCAGTGTTAAATACCACACATTTATAGTCAGGAAACACCTCAAAGTCCCCTAATGTCAATTAGCTACTTCCTCTGCAAAGTTGTAAGCAGATGCACCAGAGCAGCTCTACAGGAATATATTTGCTAACAGGTGCACTATTAGGAAGGAAAGAAGGTTGTTTGTATTAATGGGAAGGAAGTCCCCTTCAAAATTGCTCATCCAGTGTTTTCTGGCTGCTTCTGGCCCTGCTGTTTCCTCTCACTTTTCACCCATATGTGTTGGGTAATTAGGGGTTCAAACGATGCATGAAGGGCCTCTGCTTCTAGTGACTCATAGCTTCAGGGATTATGCAAGATTACCAAATGGTTTATGATTCCCTCATGCTTCCCTTATGGTGTGCATAACACATTGGTCTTCATAGGTGCTGTAAGATTACAGGGACTCCTGACAGTAATAATAAATTACACCAAGACAGGTCTTCCAGCGGTATAAAATGGGGCAGCTTCACTGAAGGTAGCAGAGCTTTACCAAATTAACCATATTGATGACCTAGCCCATTGCAAACAACTGCTGCACAATGTTTTCTTTCCTTTCCTTTCCACTACAATAACACTGTTTCTTTCTCACTGTTCATCTCTCAAGATACAGAGGGCCAGTTACAGTTTTTTCCCCTAGTTTTAGATCACCCAACTCATCGATTTACACAAACCTAAGTCAGAATCCTCAGCTGTATTGACTTGGACTCATTTTTTAGTGACATCTCTTTTGGCATGGGACAAACAACAACACATTTGCAATCAACCCTTACATTTTAGTACACAAAGTCCACTGAAATCATTGATGATGTTCTCATGCCAAAAAAAACATTCCTATTTCTAGCTCCACCATCAATGGGTAATAAAGCACTCAAACTATTAGGGAACCATTATAAACACTGCACTTGAAAACACAAACCCTGGGTGAAAACCAGTGTTTGCAAGGAACTCTTTCAGAACTTGGAGTAAATTGGTGTGAAATAATGCAGCTTGCCTTGAGAAATGCACTGGGACAATCCTGTGCTCTTCTGAGGAATAAAGGGACATTCTGCCTTGGTCTCATTTCACATAGGCAGTGAATTAAAACAAATGAAAATGCTTGTACTGGCTTCAAGTTTCTTGCTGGAGACACCTACACACTCATGCAAGCAATTTGAAGGTGCATTTAGAATTAGATAATGAGTTCATCTGCCAGCTCAGATGATCCAAAAGCCATTTAGAGATAGCCATGGGTGCACAGAACAAGTGCACAGGCACATCATTTGATCCTGTTACCACTTCTGTGCTGCATTAAACATACTTCAGATCAGCATGGATGCTATTCTGTTGGATTACTTGGCCCTTTTTCCTTTAGGGACAAGCAATATATACTTGATATAGCTTGTATCATATGTATATGATATAGCTCACATCATTTGATGTATCCTAACACATTGCATGCTTAATGAGAAAAGGCACAGTGTGTCAGAACCATACCAGATGAGGGCTTTCCTTCAAGGGAAAACATTTGGCCCTTGTATTTTCCATGAACATTTTTCAAATTTCCCATTAATTTAGGAGACTAGGTCCCATTTAAAAACTGACTCACAGTAGACTGACACCAAGCAAGAACACGCAGTGCACAGATAACAAAACCAGTACTCTCAAGCTGCGGTGCAGACACATGTGAATGCCAGCCCCAGTCTTCAGCATGTTGCAGCCAGGTCTACAAGGTGCAGCTGATCTGAAATGCTCTGCCCTGACCTGGGTACAGCACAGATGAGATGCCCAGACTCCTGCTGCTGCTGAAATGGTGTGCTTTCCACTGTGTCAGGTGTCTGCTCATCGTTCTGTGTAGCATGACATAAGCGTAACCTTAGGCTTCTGAATTTCAGGGAAGAGGTCCTAGAATCACTACCATGCTTTTGCAAATGTTACTTTTCTGCCTTAATCAGGCAAGCTCTATTATTGCTTCAGCAACAGATGTAGGGACTGAGTAAAGGAAAGAATACAGAATTTAGCCCAGAGCCCTTTTAAATGCACTTCTATGTGTAATTTAATAGCTGTATTATAAATGTTAATGCTAGCATAAAAATCTGGGGAATTTCAGGCCCAGACTGGGTTAACTTTTTTCTTTTACCTTCTTTCCTCTTGAGAAGCTTGTTTTCTTTTTATTGCATTCCAATAACGAGAGACCGTTTCACACAGGTACATCTGCAATATGTTACAGGCAGCAGAGAATATTAAAACAACCTGTGCTACTGCTAGTGAAACTAATAAGGGAGGTAAAACTTTTCTCAGGCTGAGAGGAAAAAGGTGCCTATAGCAGGAACTCCATTAGCGAACTCCATTACTGGAGGGACTGCACTGAACGCTGAAGTCATTTCTAATTTAAAGTCCTGTTTCAAATGACAACTCTAATACTCAAAGAGGGGAGCTAGGGTACGGTGAAGTGGTGGTGGTGGTGGCCAGGCAGTTCACATGAGGTTGTGTTTAGATATGGATCAGGGTTTTAAAACAAAATGGCAAGTTAAGATAATAAAACCGAGGAGACTATAAAGCAGAGAGAGAGGAAGTTTATACATTAACCTTACCTACTTCATAGAGAGGGGCAAACCTGTCTACCCTAATCCCCTGAATCGACACGAGTGTGAAAGTTCACCTCCAGTGTTACTGAGCTCACGCTCAGCAAAGGATCAGCTGTGAAATAGATTGCAAAGCCAGGAGTGAGAACAGTTCAGTTGAGAAATGGAACAGTGAAAGGGGGAAAATTAGCAGAAAGAACAAAAAAGGGGAATGGGAAGGGTAGTTGAGTGAGAGAAGCCAGAGAAACAGAAAGGAAGAGCCAAATGGAAAAATAAACATATAGTTTCTTCTTTGGTTAAGGCTTAGGAATTCCTGCTCCACAGAAAAATTACCATTTCCAGATTTGATTTATTTTTTATTTCAAATTGGAAGGAAAAGTCAGAAAGACAAAAGAAATGTATAATGGAATATATGTTGTGGTTCTGGCCACCCACCTGCTTACCAGACTGGCTCCCAGCACAAATCCTGACAGAATCAACACATTCCACCAAAATGTCACTGTCCATTGGACAGTGGCTCCACTGGAAATGCTCTGTCCAGCTGTATATCCTGTCACTGCTTTTTTAAGCTGTAGAGGTACCCGAAGGGAGCTTGGCTTCAAGAATAATAACACAATATGGTATGCTAGTGCATACAATTTTTCAGTTTAGATTTCAAAAGGGAAGTTACTAATGTGCAGCAGGTCTTTCCAAGGACAGAAGAAGAAAATCTGTTTTATTGTTGTACCTCTACTGGTGGAGGAAGAAGGGGGGAAATGTGGGAGGAAGAGGATAAGACCGACTTGTGTTCATGGAAATAATTTGTCTCTGTGTGTGAGAGGAAGTTCGCTGAATTTATTCTGTGGCTCCACAAAAGACTTATAGCTCCATATTTGGTTGTCCCAGCCCCAGATGTACTATACATTGTTATATTTATTGTAAGTTTGGTAACAACTTACTATTAATAATTTATTCTAAGTTTGATGAACAACTACTAGTTCTTTGATGGTGGACTCAAGTCTCAAATAATGCACACCCTTGTAACTGGCTTCTACTTCACATTCCTCCCCAGTGAAACTGCACCTGGCATGTTGGGAGAGCCATGACATCTTCCCAGTTTTTGATCCAAGGCAAAGTCATGTCTCTCTGCCACACCTTGCACCCTCATGGAAGGCTCTTCATGGCTGTAGACTGTGACCAGGTTCTTAACACGCCACTGTTTCTTCAGGGACAATTAGGGTATGGAGCTGACATAGCCGGGATGGGAGAGCAGTAGTGGATGTGGACAGAGGTGGGGATGGAACAAGTCTAAGGGGAGTGATGGGATATCATCCCAAAAACAAGCTGGGCTTTACCCAGGGGACATGCATGGGCAGTAGGAGACCAGGCACAAGGAGGTCTGGAAATACAGATCAGGAACATTTGCAGATGAGGAGAAGTGAAAGGGGTTGGAGACCTGCAGGTTGAAAAGTGTGGGAGGGGTGGGGTTGAAGAGGTGAGCAGAAGAGCACTGGTGAGAAGAGGGGGGAACTGGTGGAAGGCAGGACTGAGAAATAACCAGGGGCAGTTTACCACAACCTACCATCTCACCACATAAGACTCTTTGTTCCTTTTACTTTACTTTACTTCATTCCTTTTGTTCTTAAGTCTCTGGTAATTAAATGTCAAATCCAGCTGGTCTGCTTGATCTTAAATCTGCCAAAGTTGCTACTCAGGCCTGAGGTGTCCTAGAGCAGGGGAAAGGCTGCGTCCCAATACTATAACCTGGACCCTGTATTCAGAATCTGTGCCCTTATCATGTGGTTTATCAAAGCCTATGTGCCTCCTCACATAACTCTGCATGGATGTGGCTGGTCTTGGGGAAATTTGTACTAGTGTATGTGAAACTAGAGGGGAAAAAAGTGTCTAGCTACAAAGAGGGTCACATTACTTTGACTTGGGAACTTACATGTCTTCATCCCTGCCTCTGAAAGTAATCCAGGATCTGTGAATTCACTTGCATGTACAGATATTTGGCAGATGCATCCGAGAAAAATATGTGACTCCACTATACATCATTAGTAGGTTAGTTTGTCTAAGGTAAGGGACATAATACTGGCTAAGGAGGCCTTTCTTTTTTGTATCAGTTCTTTGAAACAGATTTGAAAGCAGTTCAGGTTTTAATTCAGACTCAGTGTTCATTTCCAATAAATTTATTATTAGTGCCTTTTTTATTTATGCTTCTTTCAGCCTGTTTTTCTTCCATTTGGCAATCTGCATATGCAAGTTTAGCTGTTAGTTTTTGGACCTGGTTGCTGCAGTTGGAACTGGCTGAGGTCTTAAATTATGTTTGAGAAGTTGATCCCACTTGAATAAAATCAAAGAGTGCTTTCCATTAAATTTAGCATGAACAACAGAGAAATCAAAAATGAGGATTTTTCTTCTTAAAAATATCGAGGAAGTTTCACAGCTCAGAACTTCAGTAGATATGTACAGACAGGATGCAAAGATGGGATATAAAGCTGATTTATCTGAATCCAGGCTTTGTAATTAAATTAGTAGATATATTACCATCAGAGGGACAAATTCTACCCTTTAACACATATTCCTCCTTACAAATCTATTGCACTCAAATTTTGCACTATGTATCAGAACAAACTACAGTTTGTTAGTTTTTGTCTTCTTATAATTCCCTTTTTCACAGTTCTAGAACTTCTCAGGTGCCATCTCCAAAACAAGCATTTTTGCACAGATAATGGATGTGTTCTGGGAAAATTGCCTCTCTGTACAAACAGAAGAAGTCAGAGACATCCTAAGAGATATGCTAGTGAACTGCTGTTTTGTAGCATCCTGCTTATTTAGACAAAAAATAAAACCCCAAACCTTGGTTGATTCCCTTTGGGTTTTTTTGACCTTTAGCTGTGAAATCCCTGGAGGCAAAGACCCTCTCTTTTTAACTGTATGGAAACTCATTAGCCTAAAAGAAATGCTACTATGAGCAAAGGACAATTTTCAAACTTTGTGAAGCTGCAAATGTTAGGTGGCAAAACCTCTCCCTGTGGTGATGTGTGCTTTCTCACACAAATGGTCCCCCCAAAAGTTGGCTGGACTCCTGCTGAGAATAAATGTGTACCGTTGCAAATAAAAGCTGTGATTGAGGCCTTAAAGCTTTACTGTTAGCCAGCCAGACAGTAATTCATTTGTACTTGATTTTTCATTAACTCCTTTTCTGCTGTTTGAGAGAATCTTCCCAGGGCTTTTTCTAGCCGTGTTAACCCTAAGATCTTTATCTTCCATGTGCTTTTCTTCTATATGGAGGGAAAAAAATGAAACCACATGAAACCGGGCAATGCACCAGAAAACATTTATGAAATTTCTGCTGAAGTGTTCTGGCATAACTACATAACAATAACATACTATTTTCATTAACTTGAACAAACAAACCCAATAGATTATTAAAAAACAAAAGGAAGAAGAAAGTACAGATGTGGTGTAACTTTACAATTTGACAATGCAGAGGACAGATTTACCAGCTTATTTACTGCTTCTCTTGATGAAGGAGAAGAGCTAACCCAAAAGCCATAGGCAGGATCTACAGCAAAGAGTGTGGGGGAAATGCCAGATGATCTAGGTCTCACTGGTGACAGTAAACCAGCAAGATTCACAGCACTACTAAGGATATAGCATTTTCAATCTTTTAACTGTCATCTTGTTAATGATCATAAAGGTAATGGATGCTCAGCAGAGCACTGGATGCTTCCGAAGTGATAGGAATGTATTCCTCATTTACGCTCCTGCAAGCACAGACCAATAATTGGTTTAGAAGCATTATTCTTTCATTTCTTTCAGAAAATACATGGTTGCTTAATAGCATAAGAATTATTTTGGTGTCATACAGCACACAAGACCATATGCTCTGTGCAGCAGTTGGAGAAACTCCCTTGAGTGACTGATCAGTCCAAACATCCTCCACTGCTGAGCTGAATTCGAGTCATGCAGGAGTTGTCATACAAATTACTGCCATACGAACAATCTGCCTCAAACATAAGCATGCTAGCTTGGGCAGTAGAAGCAGTTAAGCCCAAATAATATTGCAGTTCAGGAAGACTATATTATTGTACTTCTAAGGATAAATTTATCTTCAGGGAAACACTGCAGGCTGATTCATTTTGCAAAGACCTTTGTGCTATCTTGTACTTGGTAACACACAGTTTACTCAGGCTATCTCTTTGCAGGAACACACTGTGGGACATCATAGAAATATCCTAAATGTACATGATCTCCTGGAGAAAGGACACAGCAAACAGGAGAGAGAAGAAAGAATAACAAAAGAAGAAGCAGACAGCTCTGGCCCAAAGAGATGATGACGAAGAAGGAGAACTAGGAGTTCAAAACTGTTTAGATGAAGGCTAATGTGCAAATTAAATGGCGATCACTGTTCAAAGATGAATGCCTCACAGTTGTGGATAAGGGGAGAAAAGGAACCCTGCGGGTTACAGCTCATCTGCTGTTATGTAAGGGGCAATGTACCCACCTCAACCCTCCCAGTAAATCCTTCTCAGAGTTTTGAAAGACATTTATTTATGCTTGTTCAGAGCATTGGGTCTCATGAGACAATTTAAAAAGTCTTACAGAGGGCTTCTAAAAGTCCAACAGCTATTTCAAATATGAAAGAACAAAGGGTAGGCTGGGATTCAGGGATCTCACAGAGTAAGAAAGCATTCACAGTGAAGGAAGAGCAAGTGGGCTATGTTTGCTACATTAAAGCAGATTAGTTGTGAAAGAGTGAGGGGTTTTGTGCATTTTTTAATTCTTCTCGTGTGAACTTCTACATCTGTTAGGCATTTGTGTACTAGTTTATAAGTAGTGGTGCTATTTAAGCTGGTAAGACATACAAATACCCCAAAGGGAACAAGTATGTTAACATATACAGCTGTTATGAAACCGGCATTTTCCGTGCTAGGCCAAAGAACTACCATCCTTGTGGCATTTCCACTAATTCAGAATGAATATAAATGTTGAAAATATTGTTTTATTTCTCATACAATAGAGATTTTTTCTCTTTCAAATAGAGATGGTGTTAAGCTCACCATCACACTTCATTCCAGTGGTTCCTCCTGAGTGAAGTCTTACATCTTATGGAATACCCTGATTTGATCCAATTCCAAGGAATAATTTCTCATTCTTGTGCATGGAGGTATTTTGGAAGAGATTTTTGTTTTTCTTTTAAATGCAGTCCTGCTGTTCCAGCTCGTGTTTTATTTTTCCTATCTGCCCTTTAACTAATTACTGTGTTGTAGAGCCTAGTGATGCTTGACAAGGAGCTGAAGTGAGCTGACTATTGTGAAGGAAAAAAGACTGACAAGAGTAGACAATGTAAAAAATGGTAATGCATGAGGGTGAGATGCAGAAAAAAGCCATGAGCAAACTTAATCACCAAAGTCCAGCACAGTGGGTCCTCTGCCCTCTCCTTTCTAACCCAAAGTGTATGGACTTTGCTCAGTGAACTTTAGGAAAGCCTTGCAATACTGTGAAAGAACAAAACCTGTCCCTTAAAACAGAGGCATACCTTAGGCTCCTGAGTAGAGCTCTTGGACTCTGAATCCCAGCTGTGCAAGCAGGATCCCTGTGCAGGGGCACGGTATCCCCTGCTGTCCCACTAGGGTGCCACACGGACTGTGGCCAGCGATGCCCTTGCAGCCCTCACGCTTCACTCAGGGTACACCTGACAGGAACCCTTGCCTTGGGTTTATGTACTGCTCTTCACCCCAGTCCCTGGCATGGCATCCTGATGCTCAGCCCCTTGGTGTACTTGTCTCAAACAGAATTAGAAAACCTTTTCACACAGGTGAGATTCAGAGGCAAGTGTAGGAACACCTGCCCAGTACTTAGAAGCTTTATCAGGACTTGTGCTGGCCGTGGTGGTCTCCCATCCAGAAAGAAGAGCCTGTCAGCTGGCTATAGAGATGTGCAGAGAAGCTCATCTCCCCTTGCTGAGGTTTTACATCTCTCAGCATTCATTTTGTCACCAACTCAAGGCTTCCAAAGGAAAGCCCTGAGCTCCAGCCTTCCTCATTAATGGGAAAAGACAGACACTTCTGCAGAGAGATTTGGCTCACCTGAGGTTGTGATAGATCTGAGCTGAGCTGTTGCCAAAGCCCCTAGAGCTAAGGTTTTCATTCCAACAACTGGCAGGGAACAGGCAGCACGGACCACAGGCCACAGGGTAATTGGCCCCTGTCAAACGAGCTGGAAGAATGAGAGATTTTGTGATGGAAATTTTTCTGCTTCCCAGCTATTCCCCAACAAAATCAGGCCATCCATGTGGAAAGTTTTGTCTGTGAGCAGTCAGTGAAGAAATATGGCATTGAATATGTTCTGATTTTGCTTTATTTGCAGTTGTTGTCCTGAAATGTAGCTTTTTGAAAATTAATGGGAATACAGACTTATAAGTCTGATGTGGCCAGTGGGAGAGGAAAACTTAACTGTCTGAGCTTGCCTTTATGGCTTGTAGCTGTGACTCTGATAAGGTATCATGAGCCCCTTTTTTCTATCTGTCTTCTTGTACCATCCCTCATTTCCAGCTGTGGACTAACAGATTCATGGAAATAGGAGATGCTCATCTTAACCAAAAAAGAGATATCAGAAAGAAACTGGATTAATGCTGAGACGGGGAGGTTTATTTTTCAGAAGATGCTTGTGCTTGTCACAGTAGAATTAAGTTTTATTCCTCTCAATTGATATATGGTATATTCCTACTCCTCCACATCTGTCTGGATACATGCCTAAGCAGCACACTGTCAAAGTGTCCTTGAGAGTGGCTCATCTTTTGTGCACGAGTTACAGGATGAATAAGTCTCTGTAATAATCATTTATTGTTTCCAATTTCCATCTGTATCCAGGTGTAATGTTCACAGATTCAAAAAGCTGGAACGGGCAGGTATTGGCTAAGTAGCCCACCTGGCTCCACTTATCCCCCTTTCAAATTAGAGGCAATGTAACCCAAAACCTCTATCTTCTGCTTTTTAACATTTCACACAAACTCATTTGGGAAATTTATTGTGACTTTAAAAAGATCTGACTTTTTTATTTGGTGCGTCACACTGCAAGAACAGTACAGTACCTGTTAGCCAGATGGTACAGGAATAACATGCCAAAAGGTACCAGATTTCTTATTTAGAGTCTGCTGTGAAACATGCATATCAGATTCAGGTGATATTAATGAAAAAATAATGCTGGAAAAGTTATGAGCCATTATTCCATAGAGAAATGGCATTTTTTCCCTTTTACAAGCATTCTCGAGTTAAATAAGCTTTGAACTTTCAGATCTTTCTGTTTGCGGGGGTTTGCTTATAACAGTCATGTAGCCAATATGACGACAAGTTTGGAGGAGGCCCAGGTATTTTTAATCAGTGAGACTCTGCTGCAATGTATGAAACAGATTTAAACTGCTTTTGCCTTTACATGAACAACATTTTCTCTAACTTAATATAAAATCAATGTAACCAACTCACCAAATTCCCAGAAAATTTACTGCTCCTCAGCAGGCTAGGCTGCATTATAATTTTAATTGTCAATCCTAATATGATCTCACAAGGGTTTTATGAAAACCAATTTAGTTTTAGAGATTGTAAATGGTGTGGTGGCTCTGTCAGCGTGAGCACTATCAAACTGCTTTACTATCGTATCAAAATTAATATCCAGTTTTCTTTCTTGTTGGTATTAAACCAGACCAGATGTTTGCTTTGAGTCTGTAAACCCCTAGTAACAGTGACAAACAGGATGAAAGTTACAGGGGAAAACAAGGCCAGCGCCGGCACTTGGAGCCAGTTGGTTCCCACCCCACTTTGCTCCCCACTGTGCTCGAATAAGCCATCCCTCCCACGGGGTTGTTTGCTTGCTCATTCAGTTGTTTGTTTGTTTGGAGGGAACTGGGTTCGAGTAGCTCAACCTCAAATGAAAAACACATCCTGATCTAGCAGGACCTGCATTGGAAATTATGCATCAGAGCATCCTGGCCCTTTTTGAGTCCTGATCTGCACTAAAGCCTGGCTGCTAGAGCTGTGCTTCAGTTAGGAGTTTCCAGACTTGCTGACAAAGTCATGCCAGCAGAGACTTAGCTGTTTCCAAGGATCTACTTGGAAACAGCTTGTTGTGGTCATCTTGTGTAGTTCTTTTGAGGAACGCTCTCTACTTTTCTACTTACAAGGGCTTATTTCTTTAGACGTGCCATTGGATCCTTCCAGGCCCAGGCAGCATCAGGATTCACCATGTCCTCACCCACTCTGACTTTTCTCCTCTTCACGTTCACGGTGGCAATCACAAGTGACATGACTGGATGCATGCAGTCATGTCTTCTGATTGTAGGGTCACACTGAACCCAAGCTATAAGGAGGTCTCCTGCCAGGGTCACGGGGTCAATAAGAAGAGATGACAAAGGTGTAGGGAAATTTGAAACTAAGAGCTTCTTCTTTTGGTAGATCTGCTCCAAGAGGTTTGATTCTTTCTCATGTCCCCCTCTCTCAAATAATCCAGCACAACACTTCATGCACCAGTATGTGAACATCTCCAAACTACTGGCACCATTTCTTGCCTCCTTCCTACTAGGGAAGACCTTTGACATTCAGGCCACCATTTCAGAACCACCAACAGGGACCCGACTCCCTGTTGGTGATACTGAGTCCCCTCAAAGCCTCCTTCCACTGGGACTTTCAGCCCTTCATGGGCAGCTCCTCCTCACCCCAGGGGCTGACCAACTTCTCTCAGGTCCTTTCCTTCTCTCACAAGCTCCACGCAAATCTTGCTTGTGGGTCTTCAGCAACATTCACCTCCTGAGTGAATTAACCACTGAGGAAGCAGCCTGTTGCAGGTGAGACACACATGTGAGATTTTTAGGGCTACCATAACAAATGAAATGAATGCATAAACCTACCCAATACCTCACTTAATAAAAAAGTTGACTCTAGTTATGGCAGAGGTATGAAAAATAACTGCAAAACCTACCATAGCAGGAGGAAGTATGCAGCAGTCGTGATGTCAGCCACCATTAAAGTGTGTGTAGGATGTTCTCACTATGAAACATGGAAAAT
Source organism: Platysteira castanea (assembly GCA_013397175.1). NCBI lineage: Eukaryota > Metazoa > Chordata > Aves > Passeriformes > Platysteira > Platysteira castanea. Next base: position 258,533 of record VYXC01001152.1, on the reverse strand, counting down.
TGTAATTCCTATGATTTTCCTGTTAATTTCCGTGAGAACAAAAGCGTATCTCTAACTGTGATTTTATAGTATTTTTCAAATTTAAGACAGGCCACTTTAAACATGACCAAAGAAAAACCAAAAATTAAAAAGGGTGCCTTTCTAACTTAAAATAATATTGACATAATTTTCTTGGATTTTTGCATTATTTTGAGTAGGCTTTCAAAGCAGAACTGTCAAAATATTATTAATGAGATGTAAAATGCCTCATATGCTAACTTTCTTCACATTTCATTGCAAATTTAAAAACAAGGAAAGAAAGAAACCATTTCAACAACATAAATTTAGCTTAAGTGCATTTTTATTTTTTCAGCAAAATGGGTCATTGGCGTAACCTGTGAACATTTCTTGGTTTTCCATGGTTTGCTGAAACTTAGACATATTCCATTAAACTCATATGATGAATATGCAAAATCATTTGAAACAGAAAGGAAAAAACATATCTGAGCAGGCTTTTTGCAACAAGATTTAAACTATACACAACTTCAGTCAGAAAACTTGGAAGGCAGCTTAATTTCTCTGAGCTATGAGACACAAAGGCAAAGCCCTCAGCTCAAGTGAGTTGCTATTGCTCCACGAAACACATTGAAGCCATGCTAATGGCAAAGGAATCATGCTGATTGACATCAGATGAGGATTTGGCCCCATTTTGTCTCCTGGGTAAATGAGATTTTTGGTGTTAAAGAGAACATTATTACTCCACAAATGACACAGCACTGTTGCCCTAAACACTAACTTGCTTTTGTAATCTGTTGATTCCCAAAGACTCCTTAGTCTAAATCAGGGTAAATAGAACAAAACAGTTTTCTGTTTGCTAAGATTCTGATGTGGTGCTCTTTGTTGCTACTCTGAGCTTGCACAAATTCATCTGCTTGAACGTTGACTCCTGTCATATTCAAGCTGTCTGTGAATGTTGTCTGGTCACCAGCCTGATACTCTTCATTTTTTGTTAGAAAAAATAGATATATTTTTCAGAAACTTGGTTGTTTAGCAATTTAAGTGTTTACAATTAACAAGTACCATCCTCTGCAGAATTCTGCAGTTTCAGCATAGAATAATAAGGTGGTTTAAAATAAAAGCATGGCTTAAAAATCTGCGAAAGCATGCTGTTGTCTTATTAACTCACTGTTGTTCTGCAAATCCACATCATCAGCTAGCACGTCACCTGCCCCTAGAGTCCCTAATGCTTAGTTCTGCTGTCCAACATTTGCAAAATCATACAGCAAAGTCAAAATGATAAATCATAAACTGACTGTGAAAAATTATTTTCCATGCACTGTGCTAATCCATACTCCAGTGGGGTGGACATTTCTTGGCTGCAGGCAAATGCTAAACTTCAAAGTGTGGCTCAGGTGCTGAGCTGTGTCTTGTGCCTGACAGCAGGCTGCCGACACGGAGGTCGCTGTAACCCATGTCCCTAGTCATGCCTTGCATGCTTTTCAGGCATCTGGGCCTTAATGACTGCATATATCCTTGCTAGAATTTGTCACATTCTAGGCTACGTGTGACCCCTGAGCTCTGCAAAATGTGTAGCCACACACTACTGGCCAAAGTAATAAGACACATATGACATACAAAATATAAGCTAAACATACTCCCTGGAGAGGGAATGGGAAGTAGTATCCTGGGGCCTCAATTTTTGTGTGTTCTGCAGTTCTAAAGCCTGCAAAAACTGTCCTCAGCATGCTGACAAGCCTCAGGACAACCCATGAACATTAATTAAGGTAGTGCTTGCTGCCTTGCTTTCTATTATCGCCTGTTTCAAACTGCCCAACATTTTCCATGCCAATATAACTTTAATCCCAGGTGCATGATGAAGTCTCGGAAGTGTAATTGAATTGCACTTTGCAGCCTTAAAACATTTTAGTCATTCCCTTCCTTGCAGCCTTCTTTTCCTTTCCACTGCCTATGAAATTCATTTAGTCCTAATGCCTGTGGCTTTACTGATTCCATGTCACTCCTTCATGTGAACAAAACACTAAGTCCTCAAGGTCCAAAAGAGCTTTTTTGTGTCTTTTCCTTCTCATAGTCAGATCAGCTGCTTCAGAATGCAGGCGTTATTCTCTGTCTGATCTCCAGCACACTGTGAAGTCACTGTATCCCCATTAGCACTCATTACAGTAGGCTACCTGGGTATCTAACCCATAGCAGCATTTTGACATAATCATTCTCTTTCCAGCATAAACCTAACTTTTCTAGACTTCTGCTTTTTCCATGTAAGCAGCCTGTTGCAATAACCCTCATAACTGGTAGTCAAGTGATAGGAAATATTTTCTAGGGAGAAAGAGATCAAATCAAGAGTGTTAAAGTAAATTGTCTCACTTTAGTTCTGCTAAGGTGGGGGAGAAATCCATGGAGGGCTGCCAGATGTAACACAGGACAGAGAACATACATGGTCTCATCAAGCAGCAGTGAGAGTCCAAGCAAAAGCCTCAGAAGTCTAAAAGACACAAAATGCGTTGTTAGGTAACTGAATCCCCCTTAATCTTCCAATCTAAATTTGACAAACAGATCCACTGAAATTCAGAACAGATAAGAGAACTTCTATATTTTCTCTTTGTGGAGACTTTAGCATGTTTGTGATGTGATGGTCAGGATCTGTAATATGCAATAGTACATGAAGCGTACTACCCTGTGAAATACTCTCTAAATATTCAGTCTAGTGGCTTGCATTTCTTGAGAAAATGTCAATGTTCATTTCTGTTTTCATCAATTTGTGCACATTTTTAATTTCTGCCTACATAGTTCCAGGCTCTCTAATACATTTCTATTCCAATAAACTTCAAAGTGATAGCCATTAGACAGTAGGCATAAATTCATATCATGAATCTACAAGAACAGAAGGTTTATACTAACTTTCTCACCTATCGTTTTAAGCTTCAGGAATGGCTGCCATATGACCAGAAATATCTCAAGTGTCCCTCTTGGAAGATATAAAATCCACTCCACCTGCAAAAAAAATTCTCCACACCAGTAAGAAGCTCATGGCAGTTGTTCCTTTTACATACTATTGTTGTGGTTATCACAGTTAAAGCCACACATTATTAGAATTGACTTGCATTATTAAAATCAACTTATGGTCACTACCATGCAAAGAAAATTAGTTTTTCAAAAATATTTGAAGCAGAGCCAATTCCAGCTGGAAAAAACTGCCCTTGAAGTCTTTTGTCCACAGCTTTTCTCATCTGTAGTACATCTCTTATGTTAAAGCCACAGGCAATTCTTTTTCTCAGATGGTTTGTATATTTCTTTGTGTGTATATTTTAAAAATTATGTTTAAACAAGTTCACCACAATGAACTCTAGAATGGCCTCTTTATTCTATTGATTCAAATCCTTTTTCCACTGGCTGAAAGACTGAGGAATGAGAATATGAGGAATATGAAAAAGGTAATAGCAGGAAGTTCCCCGTGTCAGTGTAACAGTCCATGTGTAGAATGAGAGCAGAATCTTAAATCACAGGCAGAAGGTAATTCATCAAAATTGTGCTACAGAGTATTAAGCGTATCAGAGATAGCACATCTGGATATTTTGTACCTTGACCACAGTACCCAACCCCATATCTGACAGACAATTTCCTGTATTTAATGTGATGAATCCTTTTACAGTCTAGAATATCTCTTAGAGCAGAGGACCTTCTTGAAATCCTATAAACAAAGTCCTTATTTCCTTCCTCTTTCAGCGTACTCTGTTATGTTCAGTAGTCTGTAATTTCTCATTTGTGCTGACAAACATCCCAGTCCTTTATCAGTTGGCAAGAGGCTGCAGGGATCCATCACACTTCCAATCAGGTTGGGTTGTAAACTTCTGTCTTGTCACTCTGATTGCATCCCAGTTCATGTTACACACATTCTGGCTCCCTGAATTCCTCTCACAGTTGCAATTAAGTATGCTATAGAATCACAGCATAATAGAATCATAAAATCATTTAGGCTGGAAAATACCTTTAAGATCATCAAGTCCAATGATAAACCCATACTGCCAAGTCCACCACTAAACATTGTCCCTGAGCCTACTTGTCTTTTAAATATCTTCAGGGATGATCACTCAGCCACTTCCCTGGAGACTCTCGTTGCTTGACAACACTTTCTGTGAAAGTTTCCTAACATCCAATCTAAATGGCCCCTGGCACAACTTGAGGCCATTCCTTCTTGTCCCAAACTGTCTCAGCTTTATGTCTCACCTGCCCCTTTCAGCTGTTGTTGTTCTCATTCACTTCAGTTTCTGGTGTTCTGAGCCTTGTTTCCACATGATCCTTACTCTTTGCTGCATTTGTTTGACTGTCTATAAACATACAGGACTACAACAGCCAGGATACCAAGGCAGTGTTCTCCCAATTCCTTTCCTACAGCAATGGGAGAAGTGATTGCGATTCCCTTCCTACACATCAGTGCAGTGCTGGTATACTGCTTTGGTATATCCATTTCTGTTCCTGTTCACACCATTACTATATACTTTCTAGTAAACAACTTCCTCAGTCACTGGCTTTTTTGAAAGAGTCTATTTTAATCCTATTCCAGAGGATCTCAACAGTCTATAGAGCAGTAGACACTTGTCCAAGCAGGAAACAGAAGTAAGTATTGGAGGCACCAATGAACAGGAAACATTCATTTCCATGGCTCCACTTCCTAACAATTGTTACTCTTAGTATACTCTTAATCAGTGATAGAGATACTTAGCTTTGACAAAGCTTAGTTATCAATGGTTTTGACAGAAATTTTTGGATGAAACCAAATACATTCTAAAAGACTTTTTTTTTTTATAGAGACAGTAGTAAGTTGTGGGATCTGGGGGGTGTTCTGGTGGGATGCTACGACCTCTGGAACCGACTTTAACAGAAAGTTGCTCGGCAGCCCTGCACTCACACAGACACACACACACACACCAGACGGCTTCTCGACAGGCCGACGGCAAAGAGGTAAGAAGGGTCTTTGTGTGGAACTCCACGGCACTGGTTTATTTGAGCCCCACATGTGAAAGGCCACCAGAGACCAAAGACCTCGGGGATGGAGGTTTTCAGGTTATATATGGGGGTGGGGAAAGCAGCAGGGACAGGGAGGGGTGCACAGGCGGGACTAGGGTACGAGAGCCAATGGGAAAATCTGAGGGAGTGAGTGGCGAGGAACAAGGTCCCACGGGAGAGTGGGGAAGGGAGAGTTTTCTAAAGAAGGAGCAGATAAGGTACAAGGGGGTGGGGAGGCCAACTGGGGCAGCAGAACTGCGATACATTTCCATAAAAGAACAGGGGATTCTGGGGGAGGCTTTTTTAGTCACTTTAAACTTGGGGAGCTGTCTTGCAGTCTGTCCCTTTCACTGGCTCCCACAGCAAGTACATTCAATTTCTTTCTCTTCCCCAACAAATCAAATCTACAAAAGATTCTCCCTGGTCTGAATTAACTGGAACAGAAAGAACTTAATGTCAGGTTGAATAATGATAGACTTAATGTTTCAGAGAGTTGCTGCTACTTTAACTCACAAGTACCATGGAACAAGGTTTAGGAAACATTTGTATTAAAGCAAAGTAATATATTCAGCTGAAACTTTAGCAAGAAAATGCATTACAGCAGTGAAATAGTCAGTATTCATATATCATCCTGGGTTTAGCTGATCTGATCTGAAATCTTTTAGATAACAAAACCATAAAAACATGGTTTGAAATAGTTTAGAAACACCTTATTTTCACTTAATGGCAGATGTGAAACAGTATGCTGACACTTTGGGCCTTTTAATACAACCCCTGTAAACCACTAATTAATCTTCTTACGTTAGCAAGGTCACAGACTTTCAGTGTAAAGGGCTGATGTGCTGAAATGCCTTGAGACTGTTTTATGAAGCTGTCTGAGAGTGCCCTTGTGTTTGTCCATAGTTTTTGTCTGGTTGTTTCAACCAGTTTCTTCCATAGCCTTGTGTGTGCAAATCCATTAACACAGTTTATTTTCATTTTCATGAAAGAAATAGGGCAAACAGTCTTTTCCAGTCTTTCACATGTTAATGCAGATGAAGAAACTGGAGTCTCTCTAATGACCTATATTAGCTGAATTTGAGCTCCTCGCAGATTAGGAAAGAAGAGTATTATATGTCTCTTATCCCTCTTAATGCACAAAGACCTTGTTTGCCTCTTATTCCTCCATGCCTTTTCTATGTTTCTGTTTCCTGTCTTTTAAAGAATTCTGGACTGCTCAAGAAAATTTTATAAAATCTAGGAGTAAGTGGAGGCTTGTATTTCTCTACAAAGAGAAAAAAAATTGTCAGTGGATTTGAGAAAGAAAGGAAGAGGAATGATTTTTCCATTCCTCCCCAGTGTCCAAGTTGATAGATAAAGGATTATCAAGTGCTGAATGACATCACCCCTCATCTCCCCAAGAAACCCAAGCAGGTTGAGCATTTTGCAAAACACACCAAGGGGTCAGCTTTCAGTTCAAAAAAGAAATACTTGAAAAGAACAAAAAGGAATTTAATCCAAACCACTGCACAAAAAAAAAGTCTTTCAGTAAAAGGATGAGACTATTGCAATCGACAGGGGTGGGGAGAAAACTTGCCAGTTTACTTGATATTAAGAATAATCAAATTGCCATGGATGAAGCCAGAAGAGATCCAAGCCTCCCTTTGGTCCCTGAATGAAGTCCTAGTGTAACATTTCCCCATATCAGCACATCCCGGTTCCCTCCTGGAGGAGAAATGTCCCGGCAACTTCACCAGCCTGAATCTTTGAAGGGGTATGGGTTTTGTTTCTGGACTGGAGCAACATTAGGTGTTTGCTCTCTAACTGACCTCCCCAAACAACCAAAAGTCAAACATCCCCTCAGCTGAGGAGGGCTGAATCCAGTCTAAATCAGCTGAGTTTCTCCCATGCCAGAAAACCTTGGGCAGTTAGGATAGGTCTTACAGCAGAGCCAAAGAACTGGCTTTTAATTTTGTGGTTTCAATCCTATTTCAAAATTTAAACTGATAACCCTCCATCTTAATTTTAAAATAAACCCTTCTGCCTCACTTGATCATGTCTCTAAAAATACTTTGGCCAGATCCACAGTGTCCTTTCCAGAGGGAAAGCCAACTGTTTCACTTCCTTGGTTTCATTCTCCAGGCATTCCCAGAGGCCATACAACTAGCACAGCTGTCTCTTGGTGTACCCTTCGGCTACCAGCTTTACTCTGATGAGCCCCAGCTTCTCAGAGGCCTGGACAGCCAGACAGATTTGGCGCAGATTTAGCACTGATTTAAAAACCGGTTGAATTTGCTTCCAACATGGCATTCAGGCCACAAAGGTGGATTAGGGCCAAGTTCCCCTCATGCTGAGTTGAGTGCAGCAAAATCTTGGATCTTGATAATATTTAATCTTTTTCTTTCTTTCAAGTTGACCTGTCCTGTTTTGCTTCATTCTTCTTTCAGTTTTTCAAAATCATATTTCTTTTTGTATATCTGCCTTTGTCTTTTCCTGCCTAATTTTTTGTTTCCAATAATAGGCTTATTAATGTTCCCTTCATTGGTCCTGACATTGCTTTACTGACTCATATTTTGCCATAAATTATAACTTTTTGCTTTTTCTATTTGGGCTGCATTTCCCCCCAAACACAATCCTTTCTGAGAACAACACTTCCCTCCTTCTCCCACTCGCCCTCTCCCCCCCACCCCCCAATCCCTAAAATGACATAACAAATCCTTTGGAGAAATTTTGACCCAGGTGTGATGTCTTATCTGTTGCCATTAAATAGATACTTGGTTTTGACATGATAAATCACCAGCGAGTTTTAAATAGACTTGTTTTTAAGGTGGAATTTAACTCCGTTGGCAAAGGCAGGGATACACTGTCTTTCTTCCTACCACTCTTTTTTTATACCATTTAAGACTGTAATGATAAATGCTTTTTCTCCCTTTGCTATTTTAAAGAACTGAGGTCTTGGACATGTGTCTTTCCTCTGTATGCTTGATTTTATTAGGTAACATTGAGATGATGAGATGGTTGTGAAAAAACAAAAACAACCTTCCCCAACACGCCACAAAAGAAAACCCTTATGGTTTTATTGTTCTGTCAAGGATTTATTGTCAAATTCCACTTCAGCAATTCCAGACATCATGATTAAAAGGTGTTTGTGGGCTCAGAAAAGTGTCCCATTGCTATTTTGAGTCAATAGCTAACTATAAATGTTCTTTGATAAGAATACCAAGAGGACATGAAGGAATGGTGCTAGGATCTCTGTTACAGCATTGTGCACACCAGATGAATCTTATCCTGCCAGCCTAGAGAGCAGACAGGACTCATTTCCTAGTAGGCTGGATTGTGACTGAGCAAAAATGTCAACGAATAATCAATACATCTTCATGCAATATTAAACTAAGGCGCTTTCCTGCCTGATCAGTGCTTCTAATGTTTTTAACAAGTTCGGTATTTTAGGGTGGGTTTTATTCACTTCAATTTCACATATTTGCAATGAAAATCACTCACCTAACCTCTTTGGACATCCATTTTAAAATGAGACGGCTCAAATCCTAGATGTATTTTTTCTCGTCATTGATTATTGGGAGAGTTCAAACTGGTAGCTCAGATATGGCAGTGGGGGTGGACTAGATGGTCTTTAAAGGTACCTTCCAATCCAAACCATTTCATAATCCTGTGATACGAGTTTCTACATGTGGCCAGATGAATCTCATCCAGACAGATTTCTTTTTATTTTATGCTTAACATTTTTATTTATGCTTAGCAGTGTTTTCATTGAAAAAATAAGGGAGAAAACTTCAGGAGGCTACAAAATACTAGAAGTAAATAAGTTTTGCAACATCAAAGGCAATGGGCATGTTTTAGTGGCAAACCCGGTTCACCAGCAAGTTGATAATATTCTGAATTATTTCATTGGCTCAATCCCATTTAAACAGTCATGGTAGCATATAATCATAGTGCTTTAGTTTTATTCCTTAGAACTTTAGGTAATAGAGACAAAATGCTTAGATAAACAGGGGAACTGTTCACCTTAGCTCCAGAGAAGACTCCTGTGTCAAAGTTCCTCACTGAAGAAGTTTGATGCTGATTTTAATGTTCTAATATCAACAGTTTTAACTGTTTTAACAAAAAGTCTAATGTCATCATTATTTTGATGGAAGCAAACATTATTTTGAGGATTATATCCAAAACCAGGCAGTAGACAACCAAAATTTAGATGTATTAACAGCTTGGTTTTACACATCTGGATCCCCCAGAGCAGCATACAGGACCACACTGGTGTCTGAGCCAGCGTACACTGTCACTCTCATGTTAATGCTCGTTACAAATCCATGCCAGTAATACTCAAGTTTACAGCTGCCAGCAAGGGCGAGCTGTAATTTCCCCTTCATGTCCACCCATTAGGCATCCACAGCTCTAAGACCCCTCCCTGTGGGAGTCCCTCTGGTCCTTCATTCAAATAGGAGAATAGTTCTCCTAATGGGAAGGAGGAGGAAGAAGAGGAAGGTGCAATTCTCTCTCCCATGTTTCCCTTATATTCCCAATTTTTTTCAGTAGTGATAATCCAGGACTCCAGCTGCCATACCATGATCTGGGTGATTCAGGCTCAGCTCCCAGGACTTCAGATCATGGATAAGATATGCACAGAAAAACACACCCTGGGGAGGAGGAGGAACTAGAAGCCAGCATTTCTTTTTCCAGTTAGTACAGCTGGGTTATGGAGTCATGGTTTTTCTCTGGTCCAACAAAGTTTGAATTCTTCTGGCACAGCTTCTGAGGTTCAGCAAAGGGAAGGACAAGTGCCAGAACTGTCTAGTAGCTGGATGACTTTCCTGGGAGACACATGAATTACTGAAAGCAGGGATCACTGCTTGGTCTAACAGTCTGAGTGCTAGGGAAGGGTGGGGGATGGGACAGAAACTTCCTCTGGTTGAGTTTTAAAAAGCCTGGTTGCTGCAGATGAATTTTACCTGAACCCCGTTCTGTTGGAATAAGGCATGGACAAAGGTCTCTGATCAATGGAAGCTTTTAATGCATATGTAAGCAACAGTTGCATTGCTCTGTCAAGATGGAAGCCGTCAGGGTGTGCTTCGAGACAGTTGAGGGCACCTGAGGGGTCTTTAACTAGAGGAGCATGATAATGTGGTTTTCTCTTAAGAGAAGCTGTTTGAGGTGTTTAAACCTGCTCCTAATATGAAGACGGGGGTCCAGTGGAGCTGAATAAATCAGCTAATCCCAAAATATAGCAGAGAGGCCACCAGCCTGCTGTATAAAATCTCAGCAGGTCCCTGTGGGCATCATTAGACATCCTCGTACCTTAAAAATCTTGTCCCTGATGCCATCTACTTTCTGTTAGAGGGCAACCTAGGCCAGCAGCTCCCCAGGGGCTGGGACCACATGGGTTCCACTGGGGTGGCAAGGCAGAGCCTGGCCCATCCCTCCATCCCAGTCAGAAGTGGGGCAGTGCAGGGCATCAGGGCAGCCCCAGCCCCTGGCATCATGCACTTGCTGGGGGTGGGCTGAGGCCAGACCAGGGCACCGGGGTGGGCCCAGCTTGGTGGGACTCCATGACCAGGTAGGGGAGCTGGAGACCAGCCCTACTGTGACACTGGTGGGGCTGGGGCCAACTGGCCCAGGAGGCTGATGTGGTGTCCTTGCTGTGGGCAGTGGGCAGGGTACCCCAGGCGGCTGGGCAGGGACAGTCAGGGCTGCCAGTACCTCAGGGCCCAAACACTTGCATTCAGTGGTCAGTCCAAAGGTAGGCAGGCTTTATATGGCTGCTGCTGTGCTGCCAGCCAGCCATGCCTTGTGTTTGTCCACCCACTTGCCTTAGCCGCCCTGGGCAAAGCCTCACCTGCATGACTTCTGTGTGTGCCTTGCCTCCGCATGGGCTTGGATTTCACCGTTGATGCTTATTTGCAAAACACATGCCACTAAATCCAGCTTATTTATGCAACCTAAGCATCGTTTGGGCCAGAGAGCAAACATCTTAGCTGCCAGGATACTGATTTAAACATCCCTGAAAGGAGACGTGGCTTTCCTATTTGGACACAAGTTAGTCCCTGCCCTTTTCACAGGTAGCAAAACCCTGACCGTATCAAGGGTGAAACTGACCCGCAACTCTCTTAATGGAAACACCCTGCTCCACAAGCAGAGGTGCCCGGGAGCCTGAGTTCCCTGGAGCAGTCAGCCACTGCGTGATGGTTTGCAGCTGTTTATGGTGACTCTGGCTGTGGTTGGTTTAACACTCATGAGGGCACACCACATGGTGAACTCGGACTCTCAACATGACATAATTGCTGTCTTCAGACAAAATAAACACCTCAGAAACATAAACAAAGATGTTTACTGCAAATAAAAAATCATAGTCACATCATTAAGTCTTATGAATTATAAAGAGGTCATTTTGCAAGTTGTGAAGCATCCATGTGCACAAGGGCTGCAGTTTTCATCAGAACAGCTGCCTGGGACATGCATATATTTATCTGAATGTGCCAAGCCAAATCTCTAGCTTTCTATCTAGAAAGGTCTTGATTTAACTGGTGACATCATTCTGACACTTTCACAGTTTCATTTTCTCTTGATCTGGCAGTAGAGAGTCATAGAAAACACCAAACCAAGAATCTGGAAAACAAAGACATTTCTGGTATTAGCTGGCAGTTCTGGAAATCCCAGGATACAACTGATACACAATGGGAATATTTTGTTAGCAAATGTCTTGGATTTACGTGCAGGCTAAATCTGCTATGCATTTTTTCCAATGTGGCTCTTATAGAGTATGACTCCAGAATAGAGACATTTTAAATGAAGTCAGTATATACCACAGGTAAGACTGCAGACATCGTGGAGAAGTTTCATTTGTTTGAAGATAGATTACCTCTGTGGATGGGGAGCCCTGTACCTCTGGGTGTTTAAAATGCAGTTATTAGCTGTAATGGAGCAGCAATTACTGAGAAGTTCAAGAAATTTGGACAAAAATTGAGCATTATATTTTATGATAAAGTTAGAGGAATGTTCACTGTGTATTCTAAGGGTTGTTTCCCTTTGAAATCTCTCTTCTACTGTCACTCTCTTTTGTGTAACCATGTGTGAAGTGTATGTATACATGTATACACATACATGTGTATACTGTATACAGGTATACATCTAGACACATGCCTCACTGTTTCGAGTTGCAAATGATAACACAACAAATATTTTATATTTATCAGTAATGGACTTGGGTTAGAAACAATAGTGAGTTCACTGAAGAAGCTGTAACTTGAAATAGAAAATTCAGCAGGGTCACATTCTGTATTGGAAATTACTGGGTAAAATTCCGCGAACTGTGGCAGACAGCTGGTGACCATCAGATCAGAAAGCTTCCTTCTGGATTTAAAACTAATCAGTCAGTAGGTGTTCTACAAAAGTGAAAAGCACCCAACTGACACCTTTGAATCCATGAACACTGGCATGCTTTATTTACTTAAGATAGAGACAGAGAAAAGTATATACAGCACAGAGCTAAGACAAAGGGATGGACTCACTGCTGGAATAAACTGACAGGGCTTCCCTGACATACCATGCCCACATTTGCACTTACGCCCAAATGAAACTGGGCCCTTCTTATCTGTATAATTTTCACTAGTAGGGTGAGCTGAAAGCAGTAACAGCCCACAAGTGGCATAATGAAGCAGGCAGAGGGGGGAAGTGCACTTCTTTTTGTTTGGGATTTCCTAGAGCTGAGAGGTGGTTAAGCAAGTGCTTAAGCAGTTGCTTGAGTTAATATGGAAAGGCTAAATGTTTATCAAGTTTATCAAATTGCCATCTGGCAATTTGTGCTATCTGAGTCTCATATTGTTTATTCGTGATTTTTTCTAATCCTTTTATGATTGGAAGTGGCAGCTACAGCAGAAAATGCCAGCTGGAGAATAGGAAAGAATGATGGCAAATGAGCTAAAGGGTACAACTCACATAACTGCAGTAACTAGAGCAAAGTGACCTATAATTTGCCTTAGGGATACAGAAGCAATTTTACAGTTCTATTATATTTTTAAGGCCATTTAATATTGATGTATTTTCCCCCCAAAGTAAACATATGGGTGAGAGACCTGACCCCCCACATACTGCTCCTTAAATACCGCAAAGCCTGTGCTGAGTAAGAATTTGGTGACCTGTCCTTTTCCACTGCTGCAGCTACATAATTTTTCCCCACTTACTACTATTTTCCTGGAAACACAGTTTTGAGCTGGGGCTCTTGCCCACTGTTCTACCATGAGGAGCAATCCTCTGCCAATGATGTTAAGAAGTTTTTGCTTTGAGTAACAGACTGAACTTTCCACAGCAATCTTTGTCATTTTGATTTTTTGCCTCAAACATCCGTTGATGGAGAGCGAGGGTGGAGGAAAAACAAGGAGGAAGAGTGAAAAGAAAAAAAATTACTGAAGAAAGCATCATGATGAAATTCCCTGTTTCTTTATCGTTTTCTCCTATTCAAATGAAAATCAAGTAGCTGACTGGATAGCCTCACTTCTTTTCCTCCTCTCTTCAGAGAAAATCTTGCATGTTATTCTTCAGTATATGGTGAGGAAATTAAAATAAACAGTTCACATACTCTGTGGTTTTTTACACACAGGAATATATGGAGCATCACACCTGTGCACTCAGACACATTCATGCATGATCTTGATGCTTGAAGTTTTAATGCCTCAGAACTATAATTTTGTACCAAAACTTCTCAATGATAAGAATATGTACTTTAGGGGCTAACTTTTCTTAGGATATGACTTTTTCCTTGAGCAAAGATGAGAAAGAGGAGGAAAAGTCTGGCTATCTTTCCTCATGTTTGCACACCTCTCTGTACACGGGGCTCAGTGTCAAGGCACAGCCTGGCTTCAGGACTGGCAATTTGTTTGAAGAAAATGTCCCGTGTGATACACTTACACAGGCAGCAGGGTGGTCTGATCCCACCTGAAGTTTGCAGCTCAGCAGCTGTATACTGCTTATATGAAATAACAGTAAGGTTATAGCCAAGGTGAGAGGTGGTTTTCCCTTGTCTATTAATTGAGCAAGCCATGTGTTTTAATCCCATTCCCAAAGTATTTCCAAGTAGAACATATTGCTTGTCAGCTACTAAATATTTTAACAGTGTACACTGGTACCTCAATAGCAGCCAGTCCAAAGGCGATCCCCATAACTATGACCAGATTGTCTTTAAATATTTTCATAACCACTTCTCCACAAGACTGAAAAATAAAACAAAATTATTAATTATAGGTAAGCAATATTATTCTATGGTTATATAGGAATGCATCTTCTAAAATAACTCTCAAATTCTCCCTCTTTCTCTTTAACTCTGTGCTAAAGGAAGGCTATTTGAATTTACTCTGGCTTGTTGCTAACGAACACAAAAAACACATGTGTACCTTATGCTCTGCGAAAGTCTTTGCCTTCCCAAGTATGAAGATTTAGTTGCTGACCATAAAAAGTTACCATTTCAAAGGAAGACATACAGCTGTAATGCCCACCATTTGCATGATTTTCAGTTAACAAGGAAAGAAGTGTTCTTACTTTCACTTGATAATCATTCACTACTAGGAAAGAGCAATGCAGCCATGATCAGATCTGGAAGGGAACTTCAGTTTCCCACCAATCTAATCTTTGGATTTGAAACTTCAAGGTTTATTATTAGACTTGAGATTAACTAAAAATATTTGGTTATAAAACCTAGCTTAAAAATTAATTTTGTCAAATGTTTGTTGGTCTTAGGCTGAGGCTGGAAGGAAGAGAGAGATCAGCACGGCTTCATGAGGAGAACGTCCTGCTTGTTGAACTCGATTTCCTTCTATGACAGGGTAACCCACCTAGCTGATCTTGGAAAGCCAGTAGATGTAAACTTTTTGGACTTCAGCAAAGATTTTGATGCTGTCTCACAGTATCCTTCTGGACAAAATGTCCAGCAGACAGCTAAATAACCATGTTATGCCATGGGTGAGCAACTGGCTCATGGATCAGGCACAAAGAGTTATAGTAAGTGGGGTAACATCAGGCTGGAGTCTGGTTAGTAGAGGGATTCTTCAGGGCTCCATCCTGAGTCCAATTCTCTTTAACATGTTCCTTTAACAACTTGGATGCAGGACTAGAAGGAATACTAAGTCAGTTTGCCAACAGCAGTAAACTAGGAGGAGCTGTTGACTCCCTTGAGGGCAGAGAGGCCCTAGAGAGAGAGCTCGACAAAACAGAGAGATGGGCAGTCACCAGTCGTATGAAGTTTAACAAGGTCAAGTGCTGGATATTGCAACCCTGGTTATGCTGGGGTTAGACTGGGGAATGAGATGCTGGAGAGCAGTGCCGCGGGAAAAGGACCTGGCGATCCCGGTCGGTGGCAAGTTGAACGTGAGTCAGCAGTGCCCTGGCAGCCAGGAGGGCCAACCCCGTCCTGGGGGGCATCAGGCACAGCATCTCCAGCTGGGCAAGGGAGGGGATTGTCCCACTCTGCTCTGCACTGGGGCAGCCTCACCTCGAGTGCTGGGGGCGGTTTTGGGCACCATAATATATGAAAGAGATAAAGCTATTAGAGATTGTCCAAAGAAGGACCATGAGGACAGTGAAAGGCCTTGAGGGGGAGCCATATGAGGAGTGGCTGAGGTCACTTGCTCTATTCAACCTGGAGAAGAGGATACTGAGGGGAGGCCTCATTTGGGTCTTCAGCATCCTCTTGAGGAGAAGAAGAGGGGCAGGTACCAATTTCTTCACTCTCATGATCAGGGACAGGACTCAAGGAAATGTCATGAAGCTCAGCCAGGGGAGGTTTAGGTTGGCTATCAGGAAAATGTTCTTCACCCAGAGGGCGGCTGGGCACTGGAACAGGCTCTCACAGAAAGTGGTCACAGCACCAAGCCTGACAGAGTTCAAGAAGTGTTTGGACAGTGATTTCAGTCACATGGTGTGATTCTTGGGGCTGTCCTGTGCAGGGCCAGGAGTTGGATTCAATGATCCTGATGGGTCCCTTCCAACTCAGCTTATTCTATGATTCTGCAACTGAAGTTCTGTGCAGAGCTACTCTCCTTTCGAATATATGCATATGTCTGTTCTTACAGTGGAGTTCATCTTCTCCAGACACTGACAATCCTCCTTTGCAAACTGGAGGAAAAGCCAAATACAGCTTAAATTCATCAGTTACATTACAACTACAACACTACAACTGTCTTCTCCCCAAATAAAGTTGTATTTTTTCACCGTATTTCCTCTCTCACAATAAACATATGGGTCTTCTCCTTCTAGTTGTTCTAAAAAACCTCTCATTTAAGCTGACTCATAACTGCACTGAATTTCAAATCTTTTTTCCCATATCAGAAGAGTTGGATGTCTCTACTAGCATCTCACACCACCATGAAATCTGCGTTCATACGAGCGATATCTTGCACCTGCAGTAATTTCACAGATGGCTTCTCATGTGTCCTTTGAGGGCTTGCCTGAGGCCAAAAAGACATTGAAGTGTGGCCAAAACAGCCTCTTTGTATGCAATCTTATTTCCAGATTGAGTTCTGGGATCCTCCACTTAACCAGACTGTTTCTTTGCTTCAAAATAGTATTTCCTTTCCTGGGACTACATGGGGAGGAACTTACTGCTCAGGGTGAACCTGCTTAAGGACCTGTGCAATTAGAAAATTATATAACCAGAATGGATATTTGCTAAAATCTGCTTGGTGGTAGGTGCATACTGGCAAACTTTGCACCACCTGCATTCTAAAACTTCAATTACTTTGTGCTATTTGATTATTTTGTGCACTTTTTTCTTTTTTTCATATCCATAGAGTCCAGATTTCCTCATAAGAAGACAGGCAAACCATGAAATTTATTAATTACAGTCTCTACTGTCTACTAGATGGTACTCTTCTGAGTGTGCTTTCTTGTTGCCTGTCACCAGATATTTTTCCTTATTATTATATTACTTGTTTTAAGATTTTCAAAATGCTGTAGTTGTAAGAAATCACTCTTTGAGTATTCTGCCATGAATCCTACAATATGCAAGGTTTCTTTCCAGCAGATCCTGCAAAATGAGTGTGGGTTTTTTATTAAAGGATTATAAAACCCCAGAAGTCTTGCATTTAATGTATCTGATTTTCAATACACCTTAGTGTTTTGAAAGTCTCCAAGTCAACATGTCTGCTACCACAAGGAGCCTGGGTGGGACCATAACCTTTTGAGAGAGCAGTGAGAGCCAAAGGGTAGCTGGTGTGCAGCTCTGACCCAGAGGCAAACCCTGACCCCAAAGTCATAATAATTTTCATCAACAGTAACCACGCAGATTGCTAAGGGCCTAAACTGGAGGCACCTCCGGAAGAGAAAGGAGCAGAGTCATGAACAGTCATGTCTCAACAGATGACACAGGGGTAATTCTGGCTAACAAAGGGAAAGCAAAACCTTCCCTTTTCAGAAAGATAGAGAACTTCTGACTATGCCAGTCACCAAAGATAGTGTTGGGTTAAAACTTGGCTCTTTGGAAAGAAGACTGAAGATTTTTCTCACCTTTTTATAGATGTATCTGCCTTGATATTTGGTGCAGAGGTCTGAACTAGAGGGGTTCTCTACTTCACACTGACAAATTTTTGAGGGAGGTTTGTTAAAATTTTGTCCCCAGTCTTTAGGTCCATTCAGCAATCCACAGCATTGGTTCTGCAAGAAAGGAGTAAATGGGGAGAAGAATTAAAAAATAGGTGATTTTCAGTTTGAGGAGAGTAGGTGAGGGAGCTGAGAGGAACAACAAAAACCACATTTTATTTAATCTTTTTCCATGTGGAAGTTGTCCCAAATTGGTATGTCTCAAACACCCTTTACATTTCCATACCACTTATAAAAATGTAAGTGCACAAGTTTAAAAAAAAAAATCCAGAAGAGATAGGGGGGAAAGACCCGATTTTCAGTATAAAGTGCTCAAAAAACATTAACATACTATAAAGCTAGTAATTATCAGTGCCAGAATGGAACTGGAACACTGGATACAGTATTTTTTGAGAATCAAGTCTTCTTTCTGTAGGTTATACTTGCAGAAGGTAAGTTGCCAGCTCCAGTAACATCCACATTTCACATTTTGAAAAGCCAGGCTGGAAATGTAAAATTCAGGCACATGAAACTCCGAAATCTAGAAAAATAACCACTTAGAATGATGGTTATCCCTTTAAATTAGAAATGGACTGAGGAGACCAGGGCTCCACTTGGGGTTTGTGAAACCTAAACCAGATACAGTTTCACTTCATGTTCCACTATATGGAAGTCACTAAAGCTCAGGGGTGCAAACTTGGGTTTGAGGGTCTCCCTCTATTAAAAAGCAGCTGGAAATGTTCACATAATTTTGTATAAAAGCAAAGGCTGTGGGACATAATATAGCAGTCCTGGTACATTTAAAAATTAATACAGTAATGATGGGATTTTTCATTTTGCTCATCTCTCCAGAGAGCTGCTAATTATATCAGAAAAAATAAGCTGTCTCAGAAGCGGAGGACAAGGCTGGCGGTAGAATGGGGAAGGAGAAGTGGAAGTAACATAAGACACCTAAATATTGTTCCTTGTTTCATTTTCTTTCATACAGCAGTCTTTAAAAACATAAGAATTAACTTTAAGTCTATCCATCAAAGTCATCACCGAATAGGGACTGAAAAAACCAGAACAGCAGGCATTCTGTCAATGTACAGACCACGGTACTTGTGGGAGAGCAAGGGGTGTATGCTGTCAGTGATATCAGTGAGATTCCAGGGAATTCTCTGTGTGATACCCAGGAGCAAGCTCACACTAAGTGTCCACCATCTGGCATCTTGCAGGTTGGGGGTGCCAGGAAAAGTATAAACACAGCAAAACCAAACTTCTCATCATATTTTCTTCCCCCTTCTCACACTGCAAAGCATGGCATTTAATGACTTTATAGCAGTAGGATATTCTAAATTAAATACACTCCTGATGTTTTGCTCATCCCTGGGGTAATCTTTCCTTGGAAGTACTGGAGAGTTCTTGTTTGGGATATGGTGAAAGATCAATGTTCTTTCAGAAGGAAAAGCTGTAAGAAAGGATCATGCAGTCCTCTCATGAAAGAGCTTAGCTAACTGTCAGTCTTACTTGCATGTAGTGTGTCCTGGCTTCCTTGCTTTTATAGACAACACTATTGCACAAAGAAGTCATCACAGGAAGACCATGTGCTATCAGGAGAACAGAAGCCCCTTCTGTGGTGTTTCAGCTTGCCTTTAAGCCAGACCCCTCCCCATCCCCAGGGAATGAAATTCAAATCTATGGCAGAGTAGTCTTAAAATGCAGCGAAGACGGATGCCAGAGATGAAACAGGTAGCAACAACCCCTTCATTTTTTTACTGTTTAAAATTACCTCTCTCTCAAACGTCTTGAACGACTCCTGATACTCTTTGTATGCTCCTGAGGTGTCTTGCAGTGCATCCACATTTGCCGTTAGAGTAAGGTTAACGGCTATTTCCACCTGCAAGTTAAAATATATTATTAATTTTTTGGGAAGAAACAAAACTATATGAAGACATCAGTGAAAATCTAGAATAATACTTTACCTGAGATTTGTACACTGCTCCTAAAATACCTCCTATGACCTGAAGAATCACGATCAGAAGCAGCCCAATGAAAAACTGGGAAGAAAACAAAAGGGGTTTGTTTATAGGTTTGTAATATAGAAAACTATATTACTTTTGACCAAGGTGATATAATTTCTTCTAAGTTAACATTTCTTTCATGTGCTTGAGTAGGTAGAATGTAGGTAGAATGATGTTCCCCTTAGAGCTGCTCCAATTATTTCTTCTTTGACAAAGAGAAAAAGTGGTGCTCAAGACAGAGGGTGCTCAGCTGGTGATCGAAACAAGGTGCACACCAGAATAGTGGCGTGATAACAGTGAGTAGGTGAGAGTTGGGCAGGACATTCTAGGTGGACCAGCAAAGGGAGCAACTGGGAATTTATAAAATTAAATAGGATAGATAATGGGGGAAAGTTGATGGAAGGAACTT
This sequence comes from Platysteira castanea, assembly GCA_013397175.1. Taxonomy (NCBI): domain Eukaryota; kingdom Metazoa; phylum Chordata; class Aves; order Passeriformes; genus Platysteira; species Platysteira castanea. The sequence continues at coordinate 238,565 of VYXC01001152.1, read as the reverse complement.
TGGTGATGGCTGGGTGGAAAAAAAGCTAGTGACATACTCAGGTCTCTCTGGACCCTGTCTTCTTGGTGATGAGACCAACCATCATTTTTACCACCGTAAAATTCAGAAGGGGCCCAAACTCGAGATAAGCAATGAAGACACAGGATCATAATCAGGCTTTTGGTTAGATTAAAAGGTTCCCACCCTCATTTGATAGTACTTGCAAGGACTCTATCCATCAAATGTAGCTGTGGCCTGTTAAAGGTAGACAAATGGGGTTTTTTCCTACCAACATCAGCATGCACTGGCTCTCCTTTACAGCACCACAACACCCCAGGAACCCAAGGACCATAATGATGGAGCCCACGGCTATTAGTAAATTAACTCCTGCGAACATGCTGCTGTCGATCCCCTGAAAAGAGAGGGAAAAATATCTTTCAGCTATGAGAAAGTCCTCCTAAAAAATCTGTATTCCCCAAAACAAGATAATTATTTTGTAACTGATAAATATACTGAGTAGCAACTATGGACAAATTCTGACCCATAAATAAACAAAGTTCTAATGCTCCCTTCTCAAATGTTTTGGTGGAGAGCTTTGTAAACCTGGTTTTTCACAACCTTTGTTTCTGCACAAGATGAAAGTCAATTTTACAGAGTAAATGGATAAAGCTCTTCTGTCTTTAAAGTGGCTTTCAGTTGGTTTTCAGTCAATGAATCTTTGCTTTTTACTGGAAGTAGGAGACTTGATTATCTCAAAACCTCTCCTACATTAAGAAAATGTTAAAGAAAAAAAAATCTCTGCTTGTCATTAGAAGGCCAGGAACATAGTCTGTGACTGTTCCTGGGAGAACACTTCTCAGAGCAATGCTGGATATATTAGAGAAATAGTTAGATGTATTTCCCAAAGCAGCTTTCTTTCTTTTTTTTTTTTCTTTTGTTTTTTTCCCCAGGATTGGTCTCTAATATTACCCTCAGAGATGAGAACTTTATTTTGATGCATGGGACATTCAACTAAACAATTCATATAGCTCAATATTATTAAATATCAAATTATTCAGTTCCCACAGGACTGACTAAGACCAGAGGCCAAAAGAGAGAAAAATGTTCAAAGAATATTTTCCGGTGTGACTGGTGCCAAGATTAGCAAAAATGTCTGGAAGTTGTCACATTTATCTTGTGATGGAAATTGCAAAGGTATATAGACAAGTATAATTTGAAGAATGTGTTGTTCTTTCCCTTTCCAAGCTGGACTGAACCTCCTATTATTTATTCTTAGAAAGCTCTATTCATCTACAGCCAAATCCTTATGGTCTGCTCAGTTATTACTGAGGTGAAACATACATTGGTTTTGAATGGGAACTTTGCCTGCCTTGAGGCAAAAATGTGAGAAAATGCTTTCAGTTTTGGTCCTGACTCTTAATTCATAGGTTTTGGGGGAGTACTAAGTGTCGCTTCAGGAAAGCAGTTTGTTACACATTTAAATATTCTTTTCTGAATAGGAAATCTCTCAAAAAATAAGATATGGTAGTGGTTGTGATTGTCCAAGCTCCACTGCATTGTTTGAGCCATCATACTGGAGATTGTCAACTATCAACTATGGTAGTTTTAGCTTCTAGTGAAATGTTGATTGAGGAGTGAAAGTTGTGATTCTTACTCTTCCACAGAAGGGAGTGGCAGAGCTCTCCACCATGACCTAATTTACCTGATGACACAGTGTCCTCTTGACCTGAGTTCTCTTGCCTCTAGGCTCTGCCAGACACGAGAGATCTGGGACTGGATAAGGGTAACAGTGTCATCAGCCAAAGGGCAGGAAATATACAAAGCTATCTTCTTACCTCCACCATCTTTTTATTTCCAGGTGGGAAAATACTGGTTTAAAAATTCCTGTTCTTAACTGACAGACTGTGCTAGAGCTACAGGGGAGTTACCTGAAGAATTGCAATGTATTCAATACTAAAGGCTCAATCTGAAAGCTGGAAAAAAAATGCTTCTATGTCACACCAGGCCATTTTTTCACTTCTATGGCCAAAAAGTCTTTTTGAAAATAAAAGAATGCAAATTAAACTTTCAAATTAATTTGCATTTCTGTGGCCCAAATTCATTTGAAGAAATATACTGCTTAAACCTTAGAGTCAGTGCCATTGGGTACACACTGGGCGAAAGGGCTTACAGGACCATGGGGTCTTTGCAACAACAAGACCAACCTCTGCTGCATGTCTGCAAGATTAAGAGCTCTTCAAAACTGTATTTTCCCTAGCTTTGCAGAAAATAAAAGTCACAATATCCAAAGTAATTTAATAACCCATACAAAAATCCAGGAGGGCAACTCAGGGTCTTTCTTCTACCCTCCAGGAGGAATTTTAGGATATTGTAATCCTAGATTCTTGGGCATCTAAGACTCTTCATATATAAATATGAGGGGGAAAGGATAAGGTGTTTTTAAGGAGCTGTTGAAAATTGAAGGGAAAAATCCTTTCTCCTTTTCAAAGCTGTAGTTACTAGGGAAATATGAATTGTTTTATTGAAGATAGTGAGAAAGATAAAATATTCCCTACAAACATACAGAGTAAACCCTAGGAATAGATATGACTATACTATTCTAATAGGGAAAAACATTGAAAAGTCTATGAGCTGCATGGCTCCACATTATTCTCTCTTAACACTGAAATAATTAACAAAACCATAACTGTTTTTCGTTAGAGGTGAGAGACACATTTTCAAACAGAAATACGTGTGCATCTGCATGAAACTACATTAATAACACTAGCAGCTATTTCTCATAGTCACCTATCTCTGCTTGCATCAATCACTTTATCCAACTGCCTGCATCATGATATTTAATCTTAACGTCATCAAATGCATTCCTCTTCACCCACACAAACCACCTCACCAAAAACATAGCAAATTTGTGGAAATGAAGATGGGAAATTAAAGTGTATGCAGTGGTTTCCACATTTTACACGGTGCTGGTATGACTGCATGCATTTACCTGCTGAGCACCGCTAACACGTATCCATATAGAGACTCCCAAAATAATGGAACCACACACCTGTGGGAGAAAATAAAGACAAGTTAGAAAGGTCAGCAACTTTTTTACTAGCATTCAGTATCCAAATTGCACCATATGCTGTCCAAACTTCTGAAATCATTTGTTTGGCAAAGCAAAAGAAACATGAATTGCTGGAGCAGAGAATATTGATTCATTTCCAGGAAAATTCATAAGTATAGTTAAATCTTCAGGTATGCACCAAATCCCTGATGCTTCTACCTCAGAGGACTATGCATTTTCATGATGATTTATACATATGTTTGGGAAGCACACAAAAATTCTGTCAGGTGAGAGAGTAATGTAAATTGCTATTGTATGTGTAAAACGTGTCTGTAAAGAATGTTGTTTCTTGTATAATGGAAACATGACATTTGATAAGGGATGTTTGCATATATGTTGTTTCTAGATTTATTCAGGACACATATCTGGAGACATTCTCTATGATAAAGCTATAAGGAAAAGCTCTAAATAAATTGTCTGCTGTTTCAAATGCAGAAATATCTGACCATCTCCAGTCCTTAGAATAGTCCTCATAAAATGCCTAGAGTAATTGTTTCCATTGTATTTTTACAGAAAACAGCCAAGTACAACTTGATTTTGTACATATTAATGTTTGACCAGGATAACTTGCCTTATGATGTTGAAGTCAGGGAGGATGAATCCCAGGTCCAGATACATTCCCTCATCCCTAGTTGTGCTCCTATTTCATCAATCATTGAGGTACCATTCCCCTGTGTGCCAGTCACTCTGTTCCTAACCTTGGTGCTGATGATTCTTGCACAGAATTTCTCTTTATTAAGTGTTGGACATAGGTAACCAAGAGGCTACTCAGATGTAAGGACTGTGCCCATTGAAATAACTGGCAGGAAAGAGACATCACTGAGGACCAGGGACTAGTCAGATTTGGAATTATCTCCATCTGCCATTAATACTCAAGTCATAAATGGCCCTGAAATGTTGTTATGAATTTCCCTTGAAGACTGGGATTATTGAAATTAAAAGAGTTTTTTTTTTTATGATTTAGATATTTTTTCTTTAAAAATACTCTCCCCACAGAAGTTTTCATATAATATTCAACATCAAAGACATTAATGGCTTTAGCAGATTATTGAATATGGAATAGAGCCAGCACTCAGACATGAGTACCACACATTTTCCTGCTCTAAGTAAAGCTCCTCTAAGTACATTCTAAACATGAAAAGGAAAGTTGTACAATCTATGACGACTATAACATGTTATCAAATTTAACTAGAACTCCCCACTGAAACTTTTTGAATCCTGCTGAATCTGCCTAGAAACTGATGGTACCATATGACTGTACATTTCAGTCTTGTTCAGCAGCACTGTGTGAGTGATGTGGCTATTCACTGGATAACATGGGCTTACTAATGTGAAAATTTCCACTGAAGCATTTATTGCTACAAATCCAAAGAGAGTTTGTCACACAGTCCTTTTTGTTACATAGGACCTCCCATAAAAATACAGCAGAGTAGTAGAAGCAAATTTAGCTAAACATGCAGGAACTCATCAATCGGATGGGAATGCTACACTATTTCCTCCGTGTAAAAATAGAAACATCATTTATAAATAAAAATTCTAGTAAGATGTGCACATATTTTAATTTTTAAAATAGAGGGTTTTCAGGTAGATAAAAAATTCTCCATTTCAGTAAAGTCTTAATAGCTTGTTTTTGTTTATTTTCATAATATACAAAGTGTACAAAAACACACCAAAAAAAAGGTTTGAAATAGCAAATAAAAATGGTCTGTTCCCAAAGAGTCCAAGTAGAACATGTCAATTTTTCTGGAATACTCCATCTTAATTTTTAAATTTTCTTAAAATAAAGTTTCAAGTAAATAAACTTTCATTTCAGGAAATTTCATTTTTAATGAACCACCAGTGTTTTCCGATGGAATAAGATGAGGTTCTTTGAAAATGTCTTCACCCATTTTCCCAAAACTAGATGGCTATGGCATTTTTGCCTCAACCCTTGATAAAGAATTAGTGATCTTATCTCAGTTTCATAAACTGAACAGCAACAGTACTGCTTCCTTCAAGGTTGGTTGGTCCTTCTCAAGCTTTCAATTTTGGTGTGATGAGGAAATACAGCCTACTTAGTTAAATCAATATCACCTCAGATAAACCTGACATTGTGCAGAACCAACAGTATATTGAGACTGCAATTCTCATACACACAAACACCAAATTTATGGGGAGTTTCCTCCACTGGCATGCCCTTTTCAAACATTCAGTTCAAGGATATCAGGAGGAACTTTTATAAGGTTGCTTCTGTTAAAGAAAACATTTGACTGGAACACTTCCTTGAGACACCTGAAATTACAGCTCTAGGAGGTCCTACAGAGAATATAGTCTCTGGCTCAGCAAACCTACTGAGCTTGTGTTGCTACTTCAGGGACTGAGATGTTCACATTAAGGTTCAGGGAAGGGGCCACTTTGTTTACAGATGGGACTGCAAGGCTGTATTAACAACTGATCAAAGATGCTCTGTCACTAACTGTGTTGCTTTGAGCTAGCATCAGACATCAGTATTCAGTGAAAAAAAGCTAGTTCTACAATTTTGCATGATGTGGAGTAGCAGAAGTTGACACAATGAGGACAGCAGGTGAGACTGGATATCCTGCAAACTCCAAAGAAGGGAAAGAAGGAAAATCTGACAGATGTGTTAGGTTTAATGCACAAAACTGACAAGGATTAATTTAAGGACTGTTAGAAACTCCATATAGGCACCCAGTTCCAAAGCACAGGTCTTCAAAAGCCCACAGCCAGCTATATTTCACCAAACTGGGAAGATGAAAAACTATTTGTGTGCTGGAGCCCAGCGTGAGCCCCATGGGTATGTAGATGTCCAGGGGACACACATCATGTAGTGAAGCCACAGTAAATTTTCAGAGCTATCTTAGACTAATCCAGGGTTTGCACACTTAGTGTGATGCTGCATGAGATACTTAGAAAAAGTAATCAGAAGGCTAGGAAGACCATTCCTGAGTCTTCTAAGAGGGGACACTCCCTTAGAGATTGCAAAGGGCGTAAAATGAAAGGACATCAGGTAAATATGCAACTGTCGTCCTTATCTGTTAAGATTAATGGCACCATCATTTCCCAGTATCAGTAGTTTTCCACTCGGCAACTGCCTTGTGCACTAGAGAAAGCAGCTGTGGGACAAGTGGCTGCAAAGTCATCTCTGTTCCCTCTACCTTACTATTGCAGTTTAATGATTTCCAGGAATTAGGACTGTGAACCAAAAAATTCAGTTTCATGATATTTCTGTCAGCCCATACATCTATTCTTCCCAATCTTGATCATGCTAAATTTAACATTTTCCTAAAAATAATTAACTATAGCTGCATTCCTGTCCTCTGTTTCATTCTTCCCTATCTTAAGAGTGCTGGACACCTTCCTTTAAAACAGTTAACTGCAGTTGCATTCCTGTCCTTCTCTGTTCCAGCCTGACAGTCACAAGCACTGCGAATGCTCTCAGCATTTTCTTACTCAGAAAACAGTATGGGTTTTCCAACTTTGGTATAAAGATAGGAAGTTTGTTTCACACACGCTTGTTTAAAGGCTCCCCCAGGATCCCACCCCTTTTTTTTCCCTAGGAAATCCATACTGTCCCTGGAGGCACAGGACATTTTTCCAGCGTTCATTCTAGAAGTAGTTTGGAGCTTTTCTAATGCTAGTCTGAGACATTTGCCCATGTTTTAGCTTACAGTAAACACAGATGAATGTGAACAGGTGTGCTGGTTTTGGCTGGGGTAATTTTATTCACAGTGGCTGGTATGGGGCTGTGTTTTGGATTTGTGCTGAGCACTGGGTTGATAATACAGAGAAGTTTTTGCTAGTGCTGAGCAGGGCTTACATCGAGTTTTCCTTCTCCTTTCATATTGCCACTCTGGTGAGGGGACTGGGCGTGCATGGGAGGTTGGAAGGAGACACAGCCAGGACAGGAGACCCCAACTGACCACAGGGATGTTCCAGACCATTTGACATCATGCTCAGTAGATAAATCTGGGACGAAAAGGGAGGAAGGCAGGGGACTTTTGGAGTGAGAAGTAAACATTTCACTTTATGAGGCCCTGCCCTCCAGGAGATGGCTGAACACCTGCCTGCCCTCGTGAAGCAGGGAATTAATTTCTTGGGTTTTTTAGCTTGCATGCATGACTTTTCCTTTCCCTATTAAACTGTCTTTATGTCAACTCACGAATTTTCCAGCTTCTATGCCTCCAATTCTCTCCCTGATCCTGCTGGTGGGGGAGTGAGTGAGCATTTGCATGGTACTTGGTTTCCGTTTGGGGTCAAACCACAGAAACAGGAAAAACTTCCTGAGGGACAGGAATTCGAATTCAGAAACTTACGCATTCTTGTTAAGTACTGTTGCATAAAAACTTCAACACAAATGTCAAAAATCTTCAATCTGCCTTGATAGAAGTGGAGGAAGAAACTGGAGGAGACAGTCCAAACCATTGCTGGTCTGTCAGGAATTTCTTTGTGAGGTCCGTAAGCAATCAAAGAATTTGGTCTAGCCACAAATTTTCCAAGGCTACTGTTTGTGGTCCCTTATGTATGGTATCACCTTTTCACTTGAAAGAATCCCTTGAGGCAAAGCCCATAATGTGACTAGTAGTTCCGCTTCTGGTTTCAGTGAACCCCTGGTGAACCTGAGAAAACTCTGTCAGGAAATCTGACAGTGAGGTTGAACCATGAGAGAAATGTTCTTTAACTCAAACTTTTCCAGAGCTTCCAGGACCTGAAATTCATGCAACCCAGATGAGATGTGATAAATAGGCAAATACAGTTCAAATAACACCCAGAAACCTGCCTGCTGTGCTGTGCTGTATCAGCCTTGGTACAGCTGTGGCAGTACTGCCAGCTCATACATTCTTATAACATTTACTGTCCACCATCAGAAACTAATTACGCACTGAATGTAAAGCAGAGAACCACAAAGAAGGATATGAAAACTGTTTATCAATTAGGAGGTGAAAAATTCAAGTGAATTTTCCATATTTTCTGCTGCAACTACATTTTCAGGATCTTGCATGCAAACAGCAGCAATAAAAGGATGAGAACTGTGCATTGTTATTGGAGGGTCTGTTATCTTCTGACTGAGATGAGTGATGTCCCTCGACATGAGGGGCACAAGGTGAGCAGGGAGACAGACTTGTGGCTTGTCTACTTCTGAATGCAGAGGGAAACTTATTTAGATGAAAAAAGACAAAGGGAAGGGCAGAAGTTAAATATATTCTCCCCTCCCTGATTTAGAATCCTACTCTGGTTCCACTTATGCTCTATTTTCTTTACAATTCCTTTAACTACAGCATTCAGATAATGGGGAACACATTTCATGCATCACTAATAACAGTTTAAACACTAACTTACCCAAAATAAAAAGTTGAAGACGAACATGGAGTACTTCATGCAGCTGCTTACACCCGCCATTTTCAACAAGCTGAGACAAAAACGAGTGCTGCAAAAGAAGATTTCCTAAGAGTTTGACCTTGATATAAAAGTTGTTCTTGTGTCTTCAGAAAACCTCTCAAACCACGTCAAATACACTGTGCTCTGCTACTGAAAGCAAAAATTATGACCAAGTCATCCACAATTGCTTAAATAGTTGCTTTACCACAGGTAAATATTAACCAAGCATTGGGGAAGCACTACCAGTTGTTATCACCACAGGCTCTTACTGTGTCTTGTGATTTGTACTTCTCTGTAATAACCCTATTACTTGTCCTACACCTCAAAAGTAAATAATGAAGCAAAAGTTATAGTTTCAACAAGTGATCATAAAAATATTTTACAGACCTGCTTTTAAGAGGAGGTTGAAATGATTGCATTTATTTATGTTGCAGGGTTTACTCTTTCACTGCCTTGAGTTCACTGCCAGCATTCACTGAGTTGTGTTCACACTTCCACTTCAGATGTTTAACCAGCATAAGGAAATGGGTCTCCTCTATCCTAGCAGAGGAGGAGAAAGGAATCTGCCAACATTTTCTCCCTCTGAGTATCTACTTTTCCTATTCCTCACCAAGTCAGGCCTCCAGGAACCTGACCATCGTGGTGCACAAAACATCCTACCGTGCAGGTTTCCAGAAGTTTTTAGAACCACAGCGTGGTAATCCTAGTTCTGGCATTATATGCAGGATACCTCTCAGCAGTAGGAGCTAGACTCATTCCAGAAGGCAAGGCAGTAGCCTGTTTCACTGGGTTTGGGTTTTGTCTTGTTTGTTTTCTTCTGTGTCCCTCCAACTAGGAATTCTGAGGGAAAAATAAAGGTATTTTTGTTGGTTTTTTTCTATCAGCCTATTTTCTGAAGAAGTCCCATAGAGCCGTGCTCATATGAATTAGGGTCAGACACATGTTTCTTTGAGTTTGTCAGAAAAAAAAGAAGCTTTAATTTTGGAGGTGGACACAGTGTGAGAGATTGAGAGCACACTGATCTGAACTGATTTATGGAGTCCACTTGGCCCAAACTCAGTTTTCAGTCTTCAATGTCAATTCCTGTTCCTCGGTTCTGCTCTCTGTATTTGAAAAAAAATGGGAGGTGTTAGTATATTACACACCTATAGATGATGACAAAAATATGTAACTTAGAGTCTGGCTTTTGTAGGATCCACAAAAAAGATCACCACTACTCTGCATCTAAAAGAACTCCCTCCAGCTTCTCTCTTAACTAGCTTTCCCATTTTCAGTAGTGGATCTATACCTGCCTCTGACTTTCTGTGCTGCTTTCTGAAGTAATACTCTTTGTTATAACTCTAGAATATCAGCTCTCTGACTACCCTATTTCAAGTATTCACCCTAAACCTGAGAATGTTCCTAAAAATAATTGTGCTTATGAAATACAGATTTTGTAAGGATTGGGAGAAACAACTGTGTGATATGGTTTAGATCTAACACACTCCACAAATAAGTAAATTGAGAAATGTGGATGTCTTCATGGAAGGATGCCATAGCCACAAATGAATCATGAGAAAAGTTAAAATGGCCGTATAGAAATGTATGAAAAGGACCATGAAAGTCATAAGGGAATCACAGATGACGCAGGATTTGAAAAGATAAGTCTGCAATCAGACCGTACAATTGCAGTAAAATAAGTTTATTGTAAGTCGAGTTCAGAAATGACATTATGTACCACAAACTACACTGCTGTAAATCTTCACACAGAGTAAATACTGATTAACTAAGGCACTGTTGTCTAGGAGCTGCTTGGACCAGGCATTCAGTCAGAGATGTCCGAGGGAAAATGTGCTGGGGCAATAAAAATATAGGAGGCAAGCATGGGCATTCCCACTGGCTCTTCAAAACAGGACAATGTGCAAGAACCTTTCATATGGAAATGCCCAGAACTTCTGCTGTTTCTTGGTTTTGGTTTTGGGGAGGTTTCTTGGCACGGGTTGGGGTTTTTGGGATATTTAGGGGGTTTTGGGAGGTTTGGGTTTTTTAATAAACTTTGGTTTGGTTTTTTTGTTTTTAACTTTTTTAAGAACATAGGCAAGTTCTGGTAAGATCCCAGTTTACAACATGCTAAATTACAGCTGCTGAACAGAAACTCAGTATCTATCTGACTTTGCTACAATTCCTACATGTTTCATATCTATATTTAATGGTAGCTAAAGTAAAAATATGCCATCTAAGTTTAGAAGCAAGCAAGCAGTTTACAATAAGTGACAGATTTTCAGCTTAAATCTTCCATATGATTGCCTATTTCTCATTTCCTGGCTACACAGTGTTTTTTTATGCCTTGGAGAAGGGAAACGCTACAGTTATGGCACAGATTACATTCTTAGTTGTACCTACAAGTACAAAGGTCATGCAGATAATTGCAGAGGTTTATAAATCACAGGAATGGCATGAGAAATTTTGCTGCTATTTGTCTGCATATGAAATTGCTTCCACTACCCCTCCACTAACTGCCTAGATAATCAGCTATACCCCACCAGTAACAAAGCCTGTGCCACAAACTGCTCAAAAGCTTTTCGCAGCAAAGAATTTGTGAAAACCCATTTACTTACTGCTCCTCTACAGATTAGACGAGGAGGGTTATTAGTGCAGGGCCTGGGTGCAGCACAGGGCGGGACCCTCTGATGCAACACACACAGCTCCCTGCACGGCCAGGGGAGCTCTGACAACATGCTCACACAAGAAACTGGAAAGAGAGAGGCATATTTTGGCAAAAAACTAATAAGCCAGAACATCTGTAATGAACCTGGGTGAACCAAAGCATCTCCCCTTTGACGCATCCCAAGCAGCTACAGTTGGTTTTACAATGTTTTTGTCTTCCTTCACCTCTGAGCCTTCCTCACTTTGAGTCCTTATCATCCTATTTTACAACCTCCCTTCTTTTTTTCTTGTGAGGTGCCTCCACAAGGTCAGGTTGTGACCAAAGCCCCATATCAGATGATTCACTGCACAGCCAGTCATACAATCAGGTTCAGACTTGAAAAATTGGTTTGTCCTGGATAGCAGTGAAGTCCTGGAATGGAAGGGTGTGAATAGTAGAGAATAAAAGGGGTTTTGCATATCAGAATTTCTGCTCAGTTCAGTGATAAATGCACAACAGGGAAGATGGGTAAGAACTATATTCAGAGTGGCGCTTGAAGCTTCAAAGGGATCTCAGGATCTGCTGAAACAGTAGAGTCAGCTTATATAAAGTGTGCAGAGATGGATTTCAGGCTGTCACTGCATTTGTCTTTCAGCCAAAGGGATACTTCACTTCTTGCAAACTCACTTGTTGCTCTGAGGTCTCTACTCAGTACAAGTTTCTGCATTTCCTGATTAAACTCCTGTCTAAACAGAAGTGCAAATTATAAGAGCTTTTTCATACTTTCACAGTATGTTGCTTACCCATAATGCCAGGTGAAGCAAATGTTGAGTGCCATTAGCCTTGTCAGCATTTCAACCCTCACCTAAATGGGGTGTGCTGCCTAGCGGAGGCGTGTTTGCCATGCAAACAGAAGGACAAACACTTCCAAACCAGTCCAAAACTTTAGTATCTGTTCTTGTCCTTGACTGTACTTGCAATGCGAAGTCTGACTAAGCTTGTCCTTAGTCTACTACAACTCAAGATTTGAGTTACAACCTTAGCAATTAGATCTTACTGCAATATTATAAAAGCTTGTAATACTTTAATTGTAAAACTGAAGAATACTCCTATGTCTGACTCTTAGCAAAATACTACAGTGTCCTAACAGATCTTATTTTTGATATGTGACAGCTGAGTTTATACTCAAATCCCACAGTCAAACAATTACAAGTCTCCCTGCCATCATTTTAAACTATCCTTTGATTTAGGCCTTGAGATGAAGGATAAGAGTGGAAAACACGACAAAAGTATACCCCAAAATTTCAAAGGCTGAAAGAAAACAGAGGTATTGCATTTAATCATATATCTTAATCCATTTTCATTACTTTGAGTAGCTAATTTGTGATTTACAATGCTATGAGCACCTAAACTTTTTGGAAACTTCCATGCCTCACAGGGTTTAGATAGCTATGGTTGAGTCCAAGGCTGATACTGCAACTGACCACATGAAAAGCAGTAGGAGTGTTTTCAACCAGTGTTAGGCATGTATATGGGTGGCTGTATCAGCTGTCTAGCGTGCCTTCACAGCTTCTTCCAAGGAGTGGAGACTGCTAAGGAGTGATTAAGTTATCCTAAAATAGGTCTGAAAACAAGACAGGTGAACTGTGCCCTTGAACTGCCCTTGAACTTCTAAAGGAATAGCGTGTGTCTTTCGCTTATAGAACTTCTTTGTTCTGCTAAAGTGATGCAAGAAGTGGGGAAAAAAGACAGCAGGAAATGAGGATCTGGTCTTAGTTACGTTACACTGTGGGCATGTCTGCAGAAGTTTTGCCGTGAGATGGATTTGCCCTGACCCAAAGCTGTGTAGCTGCTGTAGCAAGGTGTGTAGCCCAAAGCTGCAAGCCCATTCTTTCAGAGGCACTGACTGACTACAGCTCAGCAGTACTGAACACCAGCCCCACCCCAGTTACAGCTCAGAACAAGCTGTAATCCACCCAGAAAGCTGTCTGGTGCCACCTCTGCCAAATACTGCTACTTACTTTCTTCCTTTCTTGTCCTCCGTTCTACCCCACCCTAAACTGCTACAACGATGAGCAGAGTTGTGTCTCAGAACAGGATCTGAAGCCTCTCCATTTCCTATGGGCTACAAGAGTTAACTGGGCTCCTGTTAGTGTCCTACTGGTATCTGATTTCTTGCCTGTTAGGGCTTTTACTTCCATTCTTAAATAATAGGTGCTTGTAGGCATTGGCAATGTAGACACTTTTTTCATGATGACTCTCTTCATCTGCACTCCAGCCAAGGGATACATAAACACTTCATATAAAAGATACAGCCCAAACTGAGTTGGTGAACAACCCAGCTCACAAGAGGCAGTAGCCTGATCATCAAAACAAACCTGGATGTCCAGGATATGTCCATACACACAGAAGCAGGCAAATCCTGTTGTGTGCCTTGCCAGCCCCAGCTCTGGGCTGGGAAATGTATAGCTGGGTTACCCTGGTGCTCTCCTCTCCTCAGAGGCCTAGAGAAAGGCAGTATGGATGTAAAATATCCCTTATACCAAAACAGGCCCTCAGAGGGCACAGACATTTCTGTGGACCAGGTGAGTTTGCTGGCCATCAGGGTGCTGGTCAGAGGTGTGTCATACCTTCCCTCTGACCACACTTTTCACATTAGCCATGTAAATCTCGTCCCCAGGGAGAGAGTTTAAATGGGGATATGTCTTCACAAAAAGTTCCTATTCTGACAAAAGTTTCATCAGAAAAGCCCCATCCAGCTCTGTGCTAAATTCCTACCCAGGCGCTCCATGGCCTGGAGCCAACAACACTCATATGTTCCTGTTTTAGCAAGGTCTAGTGTCTCAAACACTCTCACTTCCCCTAAAGTAACAACTGTTCCAGGAAACAAACCTCAAGCAGCCTGTGATCCGCTCTCCCTCCCAAGGGGCGCAGCCTTCTCTTCCCATACAAAACCAGTTTTCTTCTGAGCCTTTCATCTGAAAACTCTCTGAAATACATATTTTTAAGCTTTGAGTGATACTTGGCAAGTATCAAAATAAAATGAGTCCTTAAGTATGAATAAACTTACATACCTAATCCACATATTTCTCTTTACACCCTCCCCGCCTCCACAGACTGTCTTGTTTACTGCTAGCTTTCTTGGCTGCTTTACATAATTTAGCTCATTTTTGTACTTCATGAACTAAGCTCTTCTTTTATGTCAGAATTTATGTCAGGGATTTCCTATTTCCCAGCACCTGGTCAGGATTCATTTAAACTGTATGTCTCCAAGCTTAAAATCTTTTGATAGTTTCAAATTTAATTCATCACAGATTAACATGATAGTCAGTATCAGTAAGGGCTTCACTATCTAACCTGTAAGTATATTACTATGTCTAACTTTGTCAAAAAGAAAAAAAGCTTGCTAAAGAAACAATACTGAAAAGGTTTCTTGTAGGTTTCTATTATGTAGGCAGGGCTCCATGTACAGGAGCTGTGACTAACATCAGGGGTGGTATTTTTGACCCCTGGCATTTTCAGCAGATCTTGAAGTTGTTTGTGTCATACAGTACAGAGTGCTGTAAAGCGAGATGCCTTAAAAATGCAGAGAACAGCCTGTGTCAAAGAAGAATCAGAAGGTTTCACATGCATCTTTAGAATATTGCCTTCTTTTTCAAATAGGGGGGAGCTGATCCCCCAGTGTTTTTCCTGGAGAAGACATGCATATTTCATATTCAGGTCTAAACACCAGGAAATAATTTTAATTTTGTTTATGCCTTTGTAAAGCAAAACAAGTTTATAAGGCAAGTCACTGTGAGCGCAAATTTGAAATAATATATCTAACCATTCTCCTGCCATATTTTTTCCAAGGAAAAAGAATAAACTGTTAGACAAATGTGAAACTTTCTATCTGAATTTTCCCTGCTGCCCTCCAGCCATGGGTGGGAAGTGTCCCAATGATATGAAGCCCAGACAGGTATACAGTCATTTTGTGATCCAAAACCAGAGACTTACTGGTCAGAAAATGAGAACAAAGTTATTCTGTTGTTTTATAGACATGAGTTATGCAACTATAATTGTATTATTCCCTATAAAGATGCTTTCTTAATGCTTTATATGAAAATTCTACATAATACAGACAGGCAGGCAATGCAGTCACCAGTTATGTTTAGAATTAGTACACAGGAAGTCCATAACATCTGCCATGAAATTTTGCTCGAAAAATGCAGATTTGATATTTATTTTGACAAGTGTATTTCTTCTATTTCAGGATAGTATGACACTCAATCCCCTCTTTCAGTGAGGCAAACCTCTGTTTGGCAAAGTAAGGAAATACTAAACATGTAAAAAAATTTAAAAACTAATATACGTGAGCAAGCTTTAGCTTTCAACATTATTAATTCCTTGAGTTTCATTTGAGGTAAAACATCAATGCTCTCAAAGTTGAATGGGAGCTTCTTTTTTCTCCTATGGTTGCTGTAGACAAAGTGATGCTATCAAAATAACACAACACAGCAAGTGAGCTACAGGCTTCACAACCCCCTGGAACTCAGAGGTCCCCTGGGAGTATTCTACCAGATGTGTATGGTCTTTTCACAGTACAGAGAGGAGTTTCCATCAGCCCTCATCTGCTCACTGACCTTCACGATCCCACTGACATTAAACTCTTCCTCTCTGCAGCACTTTGTGGGCAGTGGGGTCTTTTCTGATTCAGACAGTTGCATTGCTTTTCCAGTTTAATCCCCTCACACAGAAAAGTCTCATTTCTACCCCTGAGTGCTGTTTTTTACAAAACTTGAACATGAAAATTCTATCATTTGCAGACTATAAACATTTGTTGAAAAAACTCCTATTTCAATTTCCATTCATCTTCGTCCCTCAAGTGCTATTCATTTATCCCCTCTATACATAAAAAGACTCTTTTCTTTCCAAAAGTTTTTTCTGTAGCTGAAAGGACAGGAAGAGAGCTGAAGAGTATTACTGAAAACTTTATAGTAACTACCAAATAGCAGAGTTAGAGATTTTACCTACTGGCAACGATCCAGAATTCTAACTTGCACATGTGCAATTTACATTTACACTAAAAACTAATTTCCTTCTGAAGCCATTGAAGAAAGATGCTGTAAAGAGCCTGTTCCTCCTCAGAAAATCTAAGAAGCCCATGCTGAGGGACTGTTGGCCTCTCAAATCTGTAATCAGAGCTGAGAGTGGTGAACTTTGCTTTCAAAGGAATCTCAGAACCATCCAGCACTAAGCTTTGAATGTTAACCACTACTGTAAAGATAGTTCCTCTTTTTTTTCATCTTTTACAAATTGTCTGGGATTACCTCCCTCTGATCAGACAAACACATGGAACTGGGATAGTCCTGGCTGTTGGATAAAGATGAGTCTCTTCAAGGTGTCCATGAGGTGTCCAAGACCTTCCTTTACTGAGATAGAAAAAAAAATGTACATGCTGGAATAATCCTGGGGGTTTTGTAATCTGTAGAAGTTCTTAGAGACCGACCCAGGCTTCTGTAGGTCATGATGTGCTTCCTCACTTGCTCTCTGATCGCCTTGACTCATTCTATGACAAACACCACGATACCACAAGGGAGGAGCTTCTGAAGACGAGCCTTTGATTGAAGCTATCCATGAAGGATTTCAAAGCTCTGCACACAGTTGGTTTTAGACCTGACTCTGAAAATTTTAAATCCTCCTCTGCAGGGCCAGCCAAGAGAAGATTTAGGGAACTACTCTGCCGCAGAGTATCTGTCCTGGGTCTGCTGGAATGGCAGACACCTCTCTGTCAGTTAGAGAGCTAATGCAACAAAAGCCAAAATTCAGTTTGTATACGCCTTATTTTATGTTATCTGAGTTGCTATAAGAACTACCTGCCCCTTTGAAGGTACTTGGCCAAAGCCAAATCTTGAGCAACCATGTTTATGTACATGGCATGAGCCAGAGAAACTTTCAGCAAGTGTGAACTAAAAGAAATGCAAATGATGAAACTTTAGTTTAAATTTAAAACAGAATATTTTTCATAGAAAATGTTTCAAGCAGAGGTGAGAATACCGAAAGAAAGGGACAAAACTTCACAACTAAAAGTCAAACAGGATCGTTTTCATGTCATACCTTCTTGGAACACAGTTGCTGCAGTTAAGGTAATAAAAGATACTCTTCCAGTAAGCTGTAGGCTTCCCATCAGCTTAAAGCTAGGCTTTGTGTCGTCTCTTTGCTAAACCATTTACTCTTTCAAAGTGAAGAATTTCTTCCTTTGTCATGTCCACAGATGAGATTAACAAGCACATACACTTTATACACTTAATTAATCCTTGTGATGATTCATGAGCATGGGGGTCAGACTCTGATCCAAGTCAGACCTCTAAAAATACTTGACCTCCAGATGTCTGTACTGACTGCTGTAGCTAAGAGTAGAGTTTGGACCCATTGTCCTTCTTTTCATAGCACCATAGTACAGATTAATCATATTCAATCTTTACAAAAGACACACTTAACAGTGTTCTGACGATACCTAAAAAGAAAGGACATTTAGGCAAGGATTTTGATTTTGGTTTCAGTTCAAAATCTGGCATCAGAGCAATTTTTCTTTTGAAAGAGTCTTTGGGTACTAAAAGTAAGGTATAACCACAGGTCTGCCCACAATAAGCTTGTTGCTAAAGATGTCAGCCATAGTGGGAGCATCCTCCAGGGCACACCCTGCTGGGTGCACAGGCCTCTGCTCCAGGGTGCCCGAGGCCTCCAGATCAGGTGTCAGGGAAATACTACAACCAAACAGAAATGTTGCAAGAGAAGAATAACGTGATTCTAAGCTCTATTTAACTATGCTTGGATTTACCTCTATTCTTGGGTTTTGAGGTGCACAGTTCTTCATGAGTCAAATTTTTTCACAGATCTGGAAGGCTTTTTCTCCTGTCCTTTCACCCAAACACAGAAATCAGATGTCTGTTTGCATCTGAGTAGTGCTGTGTTGGTTGATTTAGTCTTACTGCTGCACTACTCCAAATTTATTCTGTGACAGCCACCCAGATCACCCTGTCACGAGGATATTTCTTTTCCGTATTTTTTAAATATGATCCCTTTCATTCAATGGCAGCCACTTAAAAGTTAGGTTTCTAACCTGAAGGTGATCCATCCTAAGTATATAAAACAGGTGAGATGGCTTACTGTTGGCAAGAATATATTTTTTTTTAAGAGATAAATTCTTTAGACTGAATTTAAAGGGTTATCTCAGATTATATGCCAAATTTAAGAAGCTAACATTAAAGGAAATAGGTATTACCCTAAAAGCTTTCTATCTGTGCAAGAATTTAAATGTTGTACTTTACACAAATCATACCATAAACCAAAGTCTGCTGGCTTTACTCAGAGATAAGATATATAGATATATAGCTATAGCTATATATAATATATAAATATAAACTATATAGCTTATAGATAAAATATTTTCCATCCCTTTGGATTACCTAGAAACTATTTACTCATCCCAGGAAATCTGTTAGTCATATGCATAAAGAATCATATTTTTACCTGGTATAAATGGGAATAACTTCATTTAAATTGGTCTTAGTAGCAGAAGAAACATTCCACAGGCCATTAACTCCTGAAAATATTGGAAAGGAGTTCATCAGATCAGAAAACATGTAGAAAGTTCTAATATCTTCCATGATCTGTCTGATGTATTTCCTCATAAAGCCTGTCAACGATGGCAAAAAAGAAAAAAAATCACAAAGGTCAAAAGCTCTTCTCTTAAGCTATCTGCATTGCAGTTTCAATAGAGGTTGCTGTTAAATGTGATGGATTCTACCTTACTTGAAGCACTTAAATTAAATCTGAATACCTTTCTGAAAAGATGAGCTATAGTTCAAAAAGAGACGTTGAGCCTGGAGCAAAAATGAGTGAGTAGGTTTCTATGGGCTGTGTTACATTAAATTTCAGAATAGATGATTTTAATGCTCTCTCCTCACCTGAACATATGAATCCAGTCTCATTTAGCTAGATTGTACTTCACTACCACAACTATGATGATTTCATGAACTATAAAAATACAATTTTTAGTTTAAGAAGTTGGCCTTTGAGCTCAGTAAGTACTCTTGAGTCACATAAAGCCTTCTCTTGCTAGTGCAGATATCATATTATATCCATTTTTATTATCTTCCATTTTAGCAGTTTGTTTTCTTCACTTCCTCTGCTCCTATTGCTATTCTGGTTAGGAACGTTCTTCTAATTTCCCCTCTAAACTTGCACATGGCCAGTTTACATCTATATACTTGATTTCTGTCTTTTCTTACAACTACGTTTTTTAGCCTAAATATTTATTTTCTTTCTGTAACACCTTGAAGAACTGAAAGACTACTTTGTCCAAAAGATGCCACATTCTCCTAGTTTCTCCTCACAAGATGCTGAACCTCACCCTATCTCTCTGCATCACTTCCATTTGAGTTCATCTTTCCTGAGTAAGGGAGCTCCGCAAAGGATATGGAATTCCAGATGAGGTCTGAAAAATAGCAATAGCCATCCCTCTTTCTACATGTAATTGCTCTCCTGACTGGAGCTGTCTTTCTTGTCTGTATCACAGCAATAGTACACACTTATCCTGATAAATAATATGCCCAAGCTCCCATCCTCAGATTTTACCAGATTAGTTTCTGGTTTATGACACAAGGTTTTTCCTTATCACTGTCCAAGCTAAATACCTGACATTCATTCATTTGCAGAAATTCATCCCATTCTAATCCTTAAGGCCTCAGGCCATTCAGCTTTTTCTCTGTATCTTGATTGTTCATATCTTGATCATCTCTCAACCCTTTGTGTCACTGTCATTTCCCATCAGGTTCTTTCATTCTCCACACTACAGGAAAAAAATTAAAAAATAAAGGTCCCAGGTCTGCTCCTTTGCTGCTTCTGCTCTGCTCCTCTATAAACTAATTTGCTTCAATGACAGCATCTTCCTTTTCAGCACTATCTGATTACATCTCTATTTTAAGCATCTCCTTACCCACCATAGAGTGCTTCTGTTGCTCTTCATCTTCACTGGTTTAACAGATATTCCCCTGCGTGGCATCCCTTTACAAGCTTTATAGAGATGGGATAGAAAAGAGTTCTTGCATTTCTGCATTTATTCTGCAACTTATCTGGAAGAACAGCCTTGAGATTGCCTTATGCAGCAGATATCTGCAAATTCTGAATTTTCTGTGAAACATTTTATCTACCATATTATAATATCCATCTATACTCCTGCACCAGTTGATTGTACAGTCTGTAGATCATTTCTTGGAGCTTTGTTATGCTTAATGCATGTAATGAGATATGCATTCTGTAATCAGATATACATCCTAAATTAATGAATAAAATGAAGTGCCTCCCCTAAATAGTTCTACTTATTCTGTAGTTCTTTGTATTTCTTCTCCTAGTAGTCTCCTAGCCACCACTGTCTCCTCTGAATAGTTCCTGCTTTTAAAGGCAAAAATAAATCATGTTTTTAAGAAAGAAAAAAAAAAAAAAAGAACTACATAAAATTAGCATTTTGCTACTTTTTATTTGTTCCTGCAATAACTCATTTTTGATTACTGGAATGTAACATCTGACTGTGATCTCTCAGCATCAAACTAGACTTTCATAACCAACTATTGTGTTTCCAGGCAATGTGTCTCCCAAATTATGACAACATACCAATATAGACAAAATGTGTTTATTAGCCTTCAACTGCAGTGGAGGATGTGAGATCATTGGACTGAGTTCTTAACCACATTAGGCTTGTTTGGGCGTCACTGCAGATTTCATGAGAAAACTTAAAGGCAGTTAAAGAGCAATCCCAGTGTACTTGGTGTACAGAAGAATCCTCTACATTTGCCAAATTGGTATAACTGCTTTGGCTCCAGCTCTGGTTACAGAAAGCCTTTTGGGGCATGGCCAAGCAATACCGACCCTGACTGCTGCACTCAAAGCAGGCTTTTGCAATCCCGACACCTCTCCAAACCAAATGCTCGGCTCTAGCATCAGGAGCAGGGGAGAGAACAGGACAAAGAGTCGATGACAGGGCAATACTGGGGAAATCAGGGGAAGGAAGAATATTGTGAGCTACTTATTGTGGGCTTAGGGCAAGGGAAATCAAGAGGGGTGGGGGCTATACATGGACTACACTACACAGTAAACTATTAGCAACAGAGAACAGAGACAGACAAATTAAACACAGCTTTAGATACACGTTCACACCCCTCTGTTTCTGAGTCATGTAACCAAAGTTAAGCAAAAGAAACCCTAGCTTGAAACTGCACCCAGGCTTTCTCCTCCCTTATTCTGTTAATAAATAATTTTTGTAGATAACAATAACTGGTATGTGAAACTCATGTAATGATGGAGACTTTGCTCACATATACATTACACATTATCTACTAACACACCTTGAGGGATGATAAGAACTTATATGTGATGATGTGTAACTGTTGCTGCCTAGCACACATTACTGTTTAAATTAAAATATGATGTGTACTGTAATGCACACATTTGCTGATGAAACAGGAAAGAAAAGGTACACTGCAACAAACAAAATGTTCTTCTACTGAACTCTCTTTTTTCAGCGTATGCTCAGCTTCCTTATTAGAGTGAAATTGATACTGCATCTTTTAGCAAATTTTAGTAAGATAATATTGTTCCAGAAATTGTAAACTAAACATAACTTTTTCCTAATGCTTTACACCTTTTAATTCATTTCTTGGAGGCTTTTTGTCTGTTGAATATATCTTATCCTTCAGCATGTAAATAGCATCATTTTACTTGTGTCTTTCCATTACTTCAGACTTTGTAAATGTCCTGGACCTGTGCTGTGTTAGAGCCCTGCTTAACTCCCAGTGACCAGCTCTGTATGCAGAGCTTTGCCTGGAAAGGTTCATTGGCACCTGGGCTCTTTGGGCAGCCAGGTACAATAAGCCCTACGTCTTGCTCAGAACCATACAGAGACTGCCCCTAACCACCAAAAAAGAAAAAAAAAAAAAAAAAAAAAAAATAAAATAAAATAATGGATATAGTAAATATTTGTATTCATAAGCAAGGAAACAAACTTTACAGGTTAAGAATGCCCAGAAAGATTTAGTCAAGTAAATTGTTTTCTGTTAAAATAAATTACAGTACAACCACAAAAAAAAAAAAAA